>JAVQJD010097860.1:0-33364 GCA_036023655.1 Nannoperca australis | reverse complement strand
CCCGCGTCTCTCCCCAACTTTTTTGAGTGTGGTTGTGCGCATCCCCCCCCCCCCCCCCCAAAAAAAAAAAAAACACTCAATTTGTCTCGATGTATCTGCGAAAAGCTCCTTAAAAGGTGCAGCCAAATCCCTTGGATATGAAGAAGGCTCTTGTCTTTTTTCACCCCTAGCAGGTTGAGATTGATGGGCCATGTAAGTGGTCATGTTCTCTCAAGCTATTAAACGCACCCATCAACCTTCTTCTCAATTATTAAGATGAGATAAACAGCAAGGGGGAGTCAAAGTGCTAGATTGCATGGTTACTGCTGCTGCTTCAAGTGAATAAATAGCATTTAAGAGGGCTCCTCACTCATCTCCTCCCTTAAATGCAGTTCTGACTGATGCTACATTTCACAGGAGAGGCATTCAGGATGTTTGTGTGTCTTAGCATCAAGCCCAAATGTCATTCTTTCTTGAAAAACTGTTGAGCTGAGCCGCGCGGCTCAATCTCGTGATGAATTGCTGAGCAGATTGCGCCTGCAAGAGAAATAAAGTACTGCTCTGTCCGGCTCATTTCCTTTGAGTTTAATCGTCCTGTTAAAGTTTTCCCCTACGCTCTTGTGACTAGCAATTCTGTTTTAATGGGAGCCTGAACTTGTAGTTAGGTGGTTGAGCAATTTAAAAATGTCTGTACCAATATGTAAGCATCATGAAAATAAATGTAAGAGTTAAAGATATAATACCACCTAATATAGAGATTTAAAGAGCTACTGAGTGTACAATTGACTAAGAGTGAGCAGGTAATTTGAATTTTACAGTGGTGAGATCAGTACATATATTGTTATGCTGTAAGACCTTTTGAGAAAAAATCTTAAATAAATTGTTCAATTTATTTTGCTACTCTGTAGGGAGCTTTCCAAAGTTTGAACAAATTACCCTAATGGTGTCATGGTGCATTGTGGGTAGGACTGATCCAGCATTTTTGGATGTTGACCCATACTAGAGACTAAAAGTCACGATATCTTGGCCTCTGCTGCACCCATTTTGGCCATTCATTTTAAAAATCTCTCTCTTGTGACTATGTTATTGGAAAACAATACCAGATGGAGTAATCATTTAATAGCACTTTTATTAAATAGAAAACCAACAGCTAAGAGTAACAATATTTGCTTTTATAGCTGTAAAACACACAAAAAATTTTGAGATCAACATGTTTATGTTTCTTTTTGTCATTGATGGATTAAAGTCATCGTTCTACAATCTCATAAGATATAACATTATGAACAGTTCCACTGTCAAATTCATATTGTCCACCATACCATGTCTGTGTCTTTTCGGTCTCTCTTGGATTTTGTTTTCCGACAACATACCTTACAGTTGCACTGCTGCCTTAAACATGCAATGCTACAGTCACTTCGACCAAAGAAAACACTGTATATCCACTGTAATTTATTACGTGGCTCAAAAACGTTTCAAGTCTGCATGTTGATTTTAATACTGTACTGAAGATAAGGTAAAACATGCACACATTTAACCACCTAAGACCATTGCATGCTTTGAAAAAGTATTTTACTGTTGGCTAGCTAATTTTTCCGTTCCCTCACCAAGGTGAATGAAAGCAATCCAAACATAAAAAACAGTGTAATCACTTTAATGACGCAGTACCTATTCAGAAACAGTGTGCACATCTGTACTGTCAATGTTTCAGGTACTGGCTGCATTCCAATACAGTTGCACTTCATCTGGTCTAATTGCATTTGCAAAGTGTTCTTGTCCCCACACTGTTTTCATTTAATGATTTACTCCTTATTTATTGCTGATAGGGTTGAGTTTTTATTTGAAATTCTTGACAGACTGAGGTCATTGTAAAACCAGCAACAGCTGCACATTAATCTCACTAATATTGATGCTACAGATTATTGCTCAAACTTAAAGAGTGATTTAGTTTTCTTAATCTGTCATTTGACTTTTTTAAGTGTCAAAGGGATGTTAATGGACTCCTGAATATGACTGTTTACTCATTATGAATACAAAATATACTAAACAAATTTGGAAAGAACAAATATTTGTATAAAACGCATTAATGAAAATGGTGAGTTATTTCCTCTCATGCATCCATTACAGGGTTTTTATCAACACACTGGAAAGAACACAAGTAAACACAGTTATTGTGTTACTTTCATCTACACATTTAGTTTGGTTGATTTATATTGGCACCTTAAGCATATGCATGTGCTCATTGAAAGGGAATACAAACACACACACTTGGTCTATGGCTAGTGGTTTTCATTTGTTTCCTGTGGCCTGCTCGCCATACATCGCACCGCACATTCCACCAGAACAATTTATGGTTTTATTAGATTTCCATGGATGTATGCTTTTTAGCATTGTTGGAAAACTATGGCAATGTCCAGGATGAGGTTTGTTGAATGCACATGCACATTCACACATGCATGCATGCATGCACACACACACACACACACACACACACACATATCAGTTCCATCTGCCTCTCCTATTGAGAGCTATCAAGGCCAGCAGCAGCTCAGTCTAATTGGAGTGTAGTCCCCTCGGCTTTCTGCGGGGTAACCATATCTACAGCTTCTACTGTCCAACCAGGAAATTCACAGGGACAGGTCTCTTCCAAGCTCTGCCAGCAGGAATATCTGCTTTTTAGCCACACATATTTCTTCTGTTTTCTGATTAGGACTGCCATGTGTTTGACAGCTTTCCTGCTGACTGAAAGCTTTGTTGCTGGTCTCATGTTTTTCAGCAATTAGCCTGGTTGCTAAGTCTGACCCGGTTTAACTTTTTTTTTCTTGTCTCCCTCATCTTTAACTCTCTCTGTCTTTTTTATCGAAATTGAAAGATGACGTAACAATATTCCCATTAACCAGCTTGCTCAAGAGACAATCTCTAGGTTCTTGACTTCTGAGCAGGCTGTAACAATCTGTAACAGAAGCACCTGTTTCATAAAATTGTCTCCCATAAAGTCCTCAAAGTGACAGAGGGAGACGTGAGAGAATGTCAGCATGTGTTGCCTTTTACCTGTTGGACATGGATGAGTAATTTGCCTTATTGCCACAACAAAAAATGTAAATCTCTGTCCTAGTGGCATGACAGCCAAATGGTTATCCAAAGTAACACATGTTGGATAGATCGTTGGAAGGACAGATGTATGGGGTGGACAAAGGGCAGCCTAATTCTTTTTTTTACTTTTATGATGTCCTGCGGAGAGGAACTGAAAGAAATGGTGTTATCCCACACTTGACTTTCTTATTTTCTTATTATTCTCACAACTACACATAAACCTTCAGTTCCTCCTCCTCCTTGGCATGTTAATAATCCCAGTGTCATGTCAAATAGAAGACTAGAAGGATGGCAACTGTGTTTAGTGTTTGTTCAGAGCCAACTGGGCTGTCACCCTGTTAAACCACAATCACTGACACATGTAGAGGTTTAAAGGCATTAACCTCAGTGTGTAGGTCTGAAAACTACTTCCTCTGTCAGAATTATGCCCCTCAGCTGTGGTCGTCCAGGATAGGTACATTCAGGATTGTATATCTCTGAAGTTTTGGAACACTGATAATCTGAAACTTTTTACAGTAAATGGTCTCAGTCATTCATTTGTTTCTTCCTTAAACTCAGTTCAAACTCGACTTTGCCGGTGATAAAATGTAACCAGGCATTGATCATTGTAACAGAAAGTGTTAAAGCCAGTTTGGGTTTTAATCATTAAATGGTGCAATGTTGGGTTGGAAGGTTTGTCTCAGTGAACAGGGGCAGTGTGAAGCTCTCACAATGTAAGACATCTTGTACTCAGACTACAACACTTCCTCAAAGGGTAAACTTCTTCTCTCAGACATTATATCAGTTTGCGTTTGTTTGACATAGCAATCAGAGCTCACTGTCTAGCTAGCCTCAAAGGTTTATATACAAAAGACATGTAAGGGAAACAGAGTGTGTGGAGTTTTCTTTTTTAGAATGGAGACCCTTTTTGCACACATGTTGCAGGCACCGGCTGCTTTGACAGCAGTCAAACTATGTGTCTTTTCTCTCTCTT
Source organism: Nannoperca australis (assembly GCA_036023655.1). Classification (NCBI taxonomy): domain Eukaryota; kingdom Metazoa; phylum Chordata; class Actinopteri; order Centrarchiformes; family Percichthyidae; genus Nannoperca; species Nannoperca australis. The sequence goes on along the minus strand of JAVQJD010097860.1, from coordinate 29,322 downwards.
AGTCCTCCAATTGGTCACAAGATTGTCACAGAAAGTTCCACTACCACAAAATAGATTATTGAGAACAATGGATTCCAGCAAAGGACAAATGAGTGTAACCCAACTACAAAACAAAGATACAAAACAACCAAGAAGCATGGGAAGAACCACAAGTTAATAAAGAAGCATTTTTTTGTCAAATAAGAATTAACATCAGTGGAACAGTTTTTCATATTGTAGTGTAAAAACCAGCAATGATCTGTTTTTGTTGTGGTTTTCTGTACTATGTTCATAGAAACCACAGGCTAATAAAAATTAAACATTAGCAAATTTTGTCTCGATCCCTGATCTTTGGTTTGTGTTTCCTGTTTTATTTTGGTAATTCTGTCTGTCTCCTTGTGCCTTCCTGTCTTTGTCTTGTTTCCCTCCCTTTTTGATTGCACTCACCTGTGTCTCGTCACTCACCTGTGTCTGATCCCCTCGTTTTCCTTTCCTATACATAGCAGTCCCTTCCCTTTGTGTCTTGTCAGATCCTTGTTGGTGTTGTCTGTGCCAGTTGTGGGTTCAGTCCGGCTGTGTTTGTGAATGTCTGCTACCTTCCTTCCTACGGTTTGTACTGTTCCCTGTTTTTGGTCTTTGGTCCTCGTTCTTATAAATAAATCCCTTGGTTTTTCTGGAGCTGCCTGTCTGCGATTGGGTCCTTATCCTGCTACCCCATGGCTAACCGTATCAAATTTCTCTTCAAAATACTGTGAAACATACCATAGTTGCATTACAGATCCACATTATAGCAATAGTGTCTCTAATGACTGGTCATGATTAAAGGAATTCTGTTTTCAGACTTTGAAACAGTTTTTCCAGGCTCCTGCTTGATTGCTACATAGATTAGCAGGATAAATTAAATTAAGGAAATGAGCACATTGTCATAAATATATGATATATCTTATATATATATATATATATATATATAAGAATGTATTTATTTAACTGGACTAGTTTTCCTGAGAGCAGGAATGCGTTCACTGAAAAGTAAACGTCCTCAGCCAAAGCAGCCCTGAACAATTATATTTTTTTTAAATTGTGGTTTTCATAACAATGTTCAAGTGGTGTCAATTATTATAAACAATAAATGCATTAAATTTAAAATTGAATCAAAGAAAATTACAGAGGGCACCATAATTATTAATTTCATCTAGTGAAAGTGTGATGTGGATCATTAGTGAAATGTTTAGACATTGTTCTCTTGGCATGGCCTGAGTGATTGCATAGAATTAATAATAGATGCATAGGTCCACACTCATTAAGCCCTGGAATGAAGAGACAAGAATGTGAGAAGTGGATAGTGAGTACCAGCTAATTGATGTTTAATGTTCAATGGAAACTGTTCAAATATGTCGTAGACATAGCTTCCAGATAATATACCAGAATCTCATACATACTCTTTGTTTAACGTTGTGGGGAAACATTCCTGGCTTTCATAACTCAAGCAAAGCTAAAACAAATTTTCCCCTCTCATCTATCTTGTTACTGAATATTCTTTATATACACACGTATCCACTTCATCCAATAAATTGACTTTGCTAAATGTTGCCGTGCTACTGGACCCTGGGTGTTTCCATGGAGTCTGTAAAAGGATTTTTTTCCCCTTTGGTATAACAATATTAGCTCCACATACATGTTTTCAATTCTACATGAAGAGATGACTGATAGACATATCTTAATATATCATCTCTCCAACTTCCCTTGTTCTCTCAAACCAGCAGTATAAAACCATTCATGTTAGGTTTTTATGTCTTTGGAATTTGCCAGCCAGCCAAAACATACATATTTATCTGTCAGCTTGACCCCTTAAAGGAAAATATCAATATAATAAAAGTAATTGTGAATGATAATGTGTTTTTTTTCAGTTTGCTTTGACAGGTACACCGAATAGCTCTAAAATATTGTTATTAATCAACAGAGATAAAGGGGGGGAAAACGATGTAAATTTATCTAATATGGTATTTCATCTTGAATGAGAAACGTTTTTCTTGAATCTAATTTGGTATATCTGGCTCCAATCAGGGATAATTCAAGCAAACACAAATGGTTTCATTTCCTAACATTTAAGATAAACAGCTCTTTGGTCTTAAAGGTCAGCCAAATTCTTCAAAAAAAATCCTTGGCTTGGTGTTTTTCACCCGGGTTGAGTCTTGTAGTGTTGTGTTGCCAGTGACGTCTTTTTGAGTTTGCTTAATAAATGAACACTTGCATTCCAATCAAGATCATTTAGGCCTCAGACAAAACAGAGCACACCAGCCAAACACATTTCAGAGCTGATCTGTCTGATTTTATACCACAAGACTTAATTTTGAATTAATATTAAGTGATGCATGCCATGGCTTTACATGCACCAAACTTGCACAATAAAGTATTGGTACACAATGGGAAACAACAGTCATCTTCAGGAAACAGCACAATATTTGTTTTTGATAGTTTTGCCCAGCTAATCAGATCATCAAGGGAAATCATTCATCTTCAGGTAATACAAATAGGCCTTATTTTCATACATAATAACCAAATGAAAAAGTTTGGTTTACAGATGCTCCTCTTAGTACCCTGTAATTTGTCTGAATTCCAAAGTTTTATTTATATTTTGGTCGCCAAGAGTTACAGGCTCAATGTTGTAAAAATACTAGAATACAGAATGCATTCATTCATCCACTGGTGTGCACATACATAGTATGTCCTTACTGAGCAATTCCTCTTAGAATGTTGCAGTGTAAGAATAACATTAAAACTGCAGATGTTTTCATAACCTTCAGGTGTGGACCAAAAAAGAAAGGTAGAGGGTCTAATTCTGTTAGCTGCCCTCAAGCAAAGAGTTTGAACAGGATACGAAGCAAGAGGTTTTCATAACCTCGTGTCTCCATCTTTCTTTGGTTGGAGTCATTTAAGTTTACAGCCCTAGGATGTGCTGTGGAGTATAGGTTGGCACTGCCAGGCTGAACTGTTGCTGTTATTTCTTCCACCAGGCAGCACGGCTGTGCAAACACCCACAAACAAGGCAAGTGTTGTTTCCTTTGAAAATATTAACTTGGAGATTAAAGCAGAGGTCCATCATTAGTGCCAGAGCAAATTATCAAAATAATTACTCAGATTCTTGGCTTTTAATCTTGCATTCACATTGGTCACTGTCAAGGGAGTTTTCATGTGTTTTGTGGACTTGAAGGACACTCACTGAGTCTGAACTGCTGCAATGTGTAAAATACAGCACCTCCAAGAACCTCGAGGCCTATTGACCATGAAAACATAAAATGGAGCTGCTTAAACAGGTAAATCTGCACTGCAGCAGCAGTTTTGTAGACTTTTGGTTTGTGTGGAAAAGCTAGAGCAGGGCCAAGCTAGCAATTTATCAATTGTCTTCAATTTTATGGTCAAGCTTTTGGGTGGAAGCTGTATGATAAGTTAAAAACAACCCCGGATGAAATGAGCTTCCATCACAGGGCTTTTAGACACACGGGCTCAGTGGAGTCATTGCTCTTTTATTTTTAATAGTGGCATTTTATTGTGTAATATGTATAGGGGTTGTTTCTGATTAGGATGTCTCCTGCTAAGCGGTCTCAATGTGAAGGGATGCTCAGCCAGTATGAGTCCCTGGACAAACCAGTACATACATGGATTCAACATTTCAGCTGGTCTGGGAGTGCTTGGAGGCCCCAGAGAAGTTAGAGACTGCTGCCATCATCAAAATAAATGGATGGAAAATAAATTAGATTTAAAAATTGCATTTCCACATTTGCATCCTGAAATAAATTGTCCTCCAGATGCTACATGATGCACAATATGTTCTGTGATGTAAAGCTAAACAAAACAATGGGTGACTCATAGGAATAATGCAGAGCATGTTGATGCCGAATAATACAGCACACAGTTACTGTCAAATTCTCGACAAGACATCTTTAACAGTTAAATATTTTAAACTGTGCCTTCCAGACTTGTGATGTCACCATTATTGTAAAACACCAGTGGAGAGAATACAGAGCAGAGTTCAGCAGATGAACATGATCAATCAGAGGTATAAACAAGGAGACAAGCTTAAATCCAGTTAGATGGACTCTTCCATCTCTCAGCCAGCTAAGCTAGCTGATAAGAGAGATGGGAGGTGAGGCGCTTACTATCATCAGCCACTCAGAAATGAACTCCCCCATTTAACCAGAGTTAGGATGGGGATTTTATAAGGAGGCATGCAATGCGTTTTGCAACATTATTCAGATGTATTCTTGATTTGTCATAGTTTGGCTAGTGACACTGAGCTAACAGCATGTAAAGGACAAAGAAGGAGATTTAAAATGTTGTCTAAAATACATTTACAACTACTTAATCCTTTATTACTATATCACACATAAAATGTCATGAAGTCCAGGGCTTATTTTCTTTTAATGAAGACAGAAGCATGGTGTCTTAATGGTGCATGGTGTTGTTTTATGAAGAAAATTGTTGTTTTACATTTAATATTTTACATCAGTTACATCTTGCAGTTAAAGTAATCAGATGGCTTAACCAAAAATAAGCAGGTCACGTGATGCTTGCCAACTAAATGCACATTAACTGACAGATATTTGTTTACAGCAGCTGGTAGACCAGTGAAGACAGAAGTTTTAGCTTCCTCAGCCAAGCAAGGATGAGCAGGCAGGTTATCTCCATTTCCATCAGGTTAGCCATCCATGAAGCCAGATAAATCTCCTCTCCATCCCACGCTGAAGGAGGTCTGAGGCATGTCTGGGTTTAGGACTGTGCTAATTGGACCTACACTGGGCAGGTTATATAAACTGATAGAGATGTGAATATTGTTTTCAGTGAGCTTAGCTGACAAAAGCCTTTACTTTATCAAAGCTCTGTGAAAACGGATGCTTATTATTCCAAAACCCACAGGCCTATGTAGAAGAAGAGGAGAATAATATTTGCTAAATTACAGGACAATGTGTATGAAAGCATGGTATAAGCTTGGTATTGCTACAGATAATCCTTTACACAGAAATAACATGTGACATTGTCATCTGTGCCATCATTGTGAGAATTTTAAAAAGTTGTGGGATGTGAATCTGTCAATTTCCATTTTCTGACGGGTTTGTGAAAAAAAAATCTGCGACTTCCTACTTTTCGCAGAAAGTATCTGTTTGTTGTGAGGGAGCGTTCCAAAGTAAAAAGCTAGACTTTTATTTGCTGGGGTGGCACCTTGTTGTTTACCTTTGGATTAAGGATGGAGCCTTTAAGGGCTGGGTCAACACTGTCCCACTTCTTCATCAATCATTCTATGCCTCCATCCATCCATCCGTCCATCCATGGGCTCTGGAAAAACACTCACACTCCTCAGGATCTGGGGTTGCAGTCATATGTGTAACAACAACATGATGCTGCAGGAATGGACGCATTCCTGACATTCCTCAGAATCTATGTGTGTGTGTGTGTGTGAGAAAGTTTGTGTCAGGACAGGGGAGAGGATAAAAACAAGCAAAAGAGGTGAGAAAGAACACTTGTCAACGGAGAGAAGAATGAAAAGAGATAGATGGTTATTTTAGAAATGTGGGGGAAAAAAGAGAGGACGAGAGAAGCTGCTTCGAGGAGGTGAGAGAACGGGAGGTTGAGAGGATGTGAGGAAAGCAGAAAAGAGGTGAAAAAGGAAAAGGGAGGACGAGGTGGAGAAATGGAGGTAGTTAAATCCTTTCAAACAAACAAAACCTTTTCCACGCCTTTGACTTAAGTCTCTCTCTCTCTCTCTCTCTCTCTCTCTCTCTCACTCTCTCTCTGTGTGTGTGTGTGTGTGTGTACCCTGCATCTAATTTCATTATGAATTCACATGTGGACCATGTGCACTTAAAAATACATGTAAACAACTTGACCATTAAGCATGTCTATTTCTTTCTATTGACACAGATCAAAGTTATGGTTATATGGGACTTTCTCCTGTATAAAACAAAGATGTCTTCTGTGTGTGTGTGTGTGTGTGTGTGTGTGTGTGTGTGTGTGTGTGTGTGTGTATGTCTCATCACAGACTCTGTCATAACCAGATGGACACCTGAAACCACGAAGGGTACCGTATATATACTGTATGTCAGACTTGACTTTCAACACGTACTCATCATAATCACATCCCATGTCAGGATTTCTATCTTTAGTCGCCCATTTGAATGCTAACAGCAATATTCGTATGTGTGCATGTGGGTGCGTGTGTGCAATTTCTGTCCACTCAACTCAAACAGTCACAGCTGGGGCTGAGAGTCACGGGGTCCACCCTCTCCACCGTTTCTCCCTCCATGGTGAAAGCTCACTGATGGATCAACAAACCAGCTGACAGTCAGTTAAAAAGTAGGGATTCTCAATATTAGAACAAAGTTATTATCCATTTAGAGAGAGTGTTTCCTTTGAAGCCCTAGAGTCCAGGTAGACCATGTACTAATTCATGTGTCAGATCTAAGGTATCACACAATCACTTAATTATTGGTTAAATATGGAACATACGTTAGCATTATTTAGCCAAAAGTTGGTCATTAACAGTTTAGTTTTGGTCCAAATCTAATGTCAGATAGATGTCTATTTTATTTTATAAATCTGTCACTAAACCTTTACAGAACCTAGATGTCATGATCCACTAACGACGCTTGTTGGACTCTGGTGTTTCTGGTCTTGTTTCCTGTTATATTTTAAAATCCTGGGTCTTGTTTTCTTGTGTGCTATTTACTTGTGTGTGTATTCTTTTCCCACATGTTTTATTAGGATCACCTGTGTCTGGTTGCTCACTTGTTTCTGCTTCCCTCTTTGACTCCTCCCTATTTTCCTTTGTTTAATGTTGGTTCATTGTTTTTTTGTCTGAGTTTCTGTCAGTTCTCCTGATTCTCTGAATTGTCGTTCCCTAAGTTTCTTATTTTCTTATTTTCTTTTTTCTACATCTTTGTGTTAAATAAACCTTTGGACTGTCTGTCTGCGCTTGGGTCCTTTTCCCCCTGCTGTGCACCATGCATTGTGACACTAAAGTTACTTTGGACATAATCTAAAAAACTTTCCCGAAACTGCTCGTCTTTTTTAAGTGTCTTTAAAGGAAATATTTTGGTATGAGGTAGAGTTGCTATTACTTCACAAGTGATTGTAATTGTAAGTGAAATTTAGTAAGTGAAACAGATATTGGGCCAGACGTTTCTTGGATAGTACATGTGGTCATTACACAAATCATTGAGAAGCCTGTCTATGAGCTGTACTGCCATATCAAATCCAAAATATTTCAAAATACTGATTGATGGGCAGATAGGCCATGCAGAGAGCCAGATGAAGAGCAGCCAAACAATTGTGTGTACTTGTTTGAGTAGAGTTGTTAGATCTTTGTGGTGTTATTAGAAAACCAGATGATAAATTAAATTGATAAAACAGATTTTTATCTTTTTATGCACCTGTCAATAGTGCATAGAAAGTCTGAGCATTGGTTTGGCTTCTTAGCATGTTGATATCACAGTAACAGATGTTTTGGAGGGACCATATATAAACAGTTAAGAAAGTACTCAGTTATATGTTATAAAGGTTTGCAATTAAGATCTAGAAATTAGTTTTGCCTTATATCAAGGCACAAGGTCACAAAAACATATTATTCTTATTGGATAGAAAGCTGATGATGTCATTTAAACAAGCATAAGCTGATGAAAGATGTGACTAGAGGTGATTTAGCTGATTGTTGAATTTAATGCAGCGTCCTCACGTAAAATGGAATCTAATCAACTTGGACGTATACAGAAGAGAGGTCTTTATAACTAATCTTGTGTAGATAGCAGTTGCCAGGTAATGACATAGTGTAGGAAAAGGGGAAAGCAGTTTCCTTATGAATGTCTTGAATGTCCAGATCTTAAGTGTAAACCTCAGTATGTTTCTACTTTCAGCTAAATTCATCTGTCACCCAACCTTTATGACTCTCTCTCTACAAATCCGTGTTCATCCTTATCTCTTGTCTCTTTCAACCAGTCTCTCTCCCGGAGAATAAAACAATGTCATAATTATTTTACTAAAGCCATCATTTTTCTTCAATCCACAAACAAAACAAAGTAAAAACAGATGTAGTGGTTTGTTTGAGACATGCAAAGCAGCTGAAACCAACCCAAGGAGTGGGTGTGACATCCCATGAGTCTTTGGGCCCATGCACATTCTTTTGGCCAGGGCCAGATACCAACACTCACCTTCAATTAAGCTCTCTGACTAAGTGCAAACCGTCTGTAAACACACTGTTTCGTTTTTCCCAGATAAGACAAACATGAGGCGAGCTATTATGTGGTCCTCTGTGCCACTGAGGATTGTGTGAATCAGTCTTATTACAAAATGTAATAGAGGAGACAAAGCAGGGTAAAGAAAAGATGTGTGTAGAACAAAAGTAAGGAGTATTTATGCCATGTTAAAGCAAGCAGCAGCAGCTGTCGCAGCCTTCTGCAGGTCTCCAGCCAGCCTCTGTTAGTGCCCTGTCCGTGAAACCGCAGCTTGCCTAGAAACACATTGTGTCCATGACCATACTTATCACCTTGGCCTTTATGAAATGGCAGTTGTTGCTGGCCTTGGAGGTGTCTCACAAACCTGAATATAAATGAAGAATCCCTAATTTGGGAAAAGCTCATTTAAATCACTGTAAAAAGTTAAATTACGAAACTCAGTAGGAATCACAATCTTATCTTTTCAGTTTCAAGCAATTCTATTCAGATTCAGATTAAATATTTCAAATATAAGTCATTCAGATGTTTGTTTGAGAAAGTGTAATAAGATAAACAAATGCTTAAATAGATCAAATAAATGGAAAGATTGCAAAGCCTTAGAAGATATGATGCAATTTTAAATTTGAGCATTGGAGGGCTTTAAGAATCAAACAATGTTTTACATGATGAAGGATGAAGGTGAAACTCACCTAAAAAACCTGGTCGTCTTTCTGACTTTGTTGTGAAACTAAACTAGCAGCAATCAACAAACCTACAGTAACACAGCATCAGGATTCTGGTTGCAATGGCAGTAATGTTTGGTGTTGTTGTCATATACTGACAGAGATGTCTGAGTCATCAACCAAAGAAAAAATATTATTTACAAAGATTTGGACCACTGCAGGTCTACTTTTACTTACTAAGCACTTGAAAAGCCACTAAGGGGACGCTTACAGATAAAACATTAAACTAACGATATATTTTTTGAACAATAACGGACATTTTGCAAATGTTTCCACTGACAGCCTGAATTAAAGGGTTTGCCATTTTTTATATTATAGTTTTATTTACAACAAATCATGTGTCATTTACATTACTGAAGAGAGATCATATATTATTGCCAAATGTTTTCCCCCAATAGAGTTTATGTTGGTATGCTGATATTTTACTGTATATTTCCATGTGATACGCAAGTTAATTTGGAGATGCTTGCAACACACTTGTGTGAATGATTATCCAGTGCAGATTAATTTACGATTGATTTCAAAACTCAATATGAAGGATTCTTTTGTTTGAAGGTTGTTGCACTTCTGCCAAAACTGTGATATGAGCCAATGTGAGTGCACAACATGAGCAATTGTTTGTACAACAGAAGGGGCATAGAAGGGGCATAGTCACTTCCCCTCATGAAATGTTGTAAGTTTGTAGCTAAGCTAATCAATGAGTGCCTTTTGACGTTTTTGTGCTGTGTCCTCTGTTGCAATTATTTCCATCTAACATTACAACGTGTAAGTTCACACACCAAAACATTAATATCTAGCCTTGTTGAGAAAATTGCTGTGTTGGTTTTAACATAGGAACTGAGTTTATTGATGCAATGTGGATACTGTACTACTAAGGTCATAATGGCAATAATCCTGTAGATGTCCCTTGCATTACATGACACAACACAGAGTCATGCTAAAATGTGCTAAACAAATGAAAGAAATCACAAAGTGGATGCCATTTAGATACCTTGGTGTTCTGCCAAGCAACAGCCACACAAACCAATCACAATTTAATTATAATTAAATTTAAGGAGTCTTTCTCTTTTTCTTAGACTCCAGGATGACATGAAGAGTTAAGGTCACTAACAAGTCAGGAATGTTGGGAAGAAAACCTTGCTTCACTGACAATGAAGACAAAAAATTTGATGGAAACTCAACTTGTTTGGACACAAACAAAAAACATACACATCTTTGTGTACTGTTGAGAGTAATGAGTGGAGCTCAAGCCAAAAATTCCCAAGAAGATTCAAATAATATGGTTTAGCAACTAAATCAAAGATTAGATTATATAAATACCTATCCAGAACTATAGCTAATATTAGCAACAATCCAACTAACTTATTGTTTTGTCTTCAAACCAATCATGTCATATCTCTGATGTATTGATGTCTGTCCAAGCTCTTGCTCTGGATATCTTGTTTAAAGCTTAAAGTGATTGAATGCTCAATAAACTTCAAAAACCCACATTCAGATTTGTCTCGTTTTCTATCTCAAGAAGCACAAGAGATTCAGACATCAAGCAAAAGGCATGTGCATAAAACAAATTTCTTGTAATCCATCCAATTTCTAGAGCTTTTTCCATAGGCCTCTGACCACCGAGCCTCTGAGATCTGTTAAACTTAGTAAAAAAAAAACATTTGTCAATACATCAAACCATAAAACCATAAAAGGTAAACTCTAAATAATGAATGATTTGGTTTTTCAGAAGCAGCACTTGTTTTTTGCCAAGTGTGGGTCTCTTGGCTGATCAATACTACACAAGCTGGACAGAGTGAGGAAGTTGTCATCTGGATCCAATGAGCTGCTTAGAGAAAGTCTGCTTGTTGAACTTGTTGAAGGGGCTCCCTGACAGAGTTACACAAACTCAATTCTCTTTCTCCTGCTCTTTGTTCTGGGTCTCTCTTTCATTTACCTTCTCGTGCCTTCTGCTCTCGGATCCTTTCAGTTCTCATGTCCTTGCGTTCTTGCTCCCTCCCTTCTCTCCGGTTTTTGTTTCAAACAATCTTCCACTTAGCTGGGAAAATATGGTTCGAATAAGACACTTTGCTGAGCCAGTCTTTCTTGGCTAGACACACTTGAAAACACCTCAAATTCAATCTGAACTGCTTTTCCAACCTTGTCTTTACATATTGAGATTTTAAATTTAAGTTAAGTTACACTGTATTTTCCGCTAAGGTGCTTGCCTTCTCTTTAACAAAACCATCTGTCCTTAAGTTAGCACAAATATCATTAGCAACATTTGTATTTCTTACTGTGGCCAGTGAATACTGAAAACTTCTCTCATCAGTTACCATTTCTATTAATGAGAAATATAAAATATTTTTAATTCAAATATTACTTCAGATGTGTTCACCCAAACCTGGCAAATCCTCAGAGACCAAATACCTTTGGAGGAATCGTTCAACATTTTCACCTATCACCAATACACCTACATTGGTACACCAACATCTGCATGACATTTACTTCTGGATTGACTTAATTTGTGCTGATATTTTGGCAGGGTTTATGTTTATTGTAGATATATCATTAAAGCAAATAAATACATTATAACATTTTTTTTTTTTTCCTGTGAGATGATATCACTTTTACATACTTACTTACTTTTACATAAGGATAATGATTGATCATGGTAAAAAATATTATGACACTATTTTATTGTGTGACCAAATGTCACATCAATTTCTATATAATGGATAACCTCTTGTAACATAAAGGTTCTCTATCACAGAGGTCCCCTGGTGGGACAATGGCCTCTATTTTGTTCCTTGGTGTAACTTACAGAAAAGGAAAAAACAAAGCACAAAATGCAAAATGCTAAATCACAGCCATAATAAATGAGAAAAAGGCAAAGAAAGAGACATTGAGAGAAGGAAAGCCACATGAGATCTATTAGGGGGAGAAGAGGTTTTGCAATTGACATTTCCGCTGCTGTTGTTGTGAGCATGACCCTTTGCAGGGGACAACATGATTTAATGTTTTTTACCAGCTGTCAGATGATTGCCATAGAGCTGCCCTCATAATTAGAGGCATAGAGCTCTGTGAGGAATCACTCTGTGTATGTGTGTGTGTGTGTTTCCATACCAGAATGGGTTAGTGGTTGGGTTGGGACAAGGGGATCAGCTGTATCATGTAAAGCTCTCCAAACAATAAACTCACTGTTTTAATCTTGTTCCCCAAAATCCTTATGAGAAGGGCAGTCTTTCCCCCACCCCCATGTCTAAACACTAGTGTGTTCTGTCATCACCTCATCCACTACTGCGTAAACGCTGGCTTAATTGGAAAAAAATTCCAACATCAGTAGCAATTTTCCCAAAGTCTTGAATAAAAGGAGAAACATTTTGCTGACCAAACAAGCCAAAACACAGAAAAAACAAATTCTCTGAGTAATAAATCATCCAAAACGCCTCAGTACCTTCTCACTGTCGCTGTGGTTAGGAGTCAATTTATTGGTTGGTCTTCACTTAAACCCTGAAAATGCCCTGTTTGTTTCTGAGGCTTAGCATTCAACCCTGTGAATTAGTTTATCCTTCCCTCCCTTTTCAGTAGAAAAACTTTTATAAAAGAAAAGTGATTTATTTTGCTGTTGGTCAGGCAGTGTGTGAACTCAGAGGGACACAGAGAGGGAGGGTGTCCATGCATGTCTGTCTGTGTGTATGTTTGTGCACGTCTGTGAGTTGGTTTCAGGGTCTTCAGACTCACATTAACAGAAGTTTTGTTATAGTCTGTTTTAGGTCATTGGTGAAGGTGACTGCAGCATGAAGGTGACCTGCCTCAAAGAAGAAAATTGTTTTGTGTGTGTGTGTGTGTGTGCGTGCAGAAAGGGGAGGTAGAGGGAGGCACATGGGAACCTCAGTCATAGTGAAAGAGCAAACTAATCTCCACCTTGGTTTGGTCTGATGAAGGCTTCATGTAAACATACTCACTGTAATTAATGACAAAATTCTCCTTCTCTCCCATCCTTCTCCGTGGCAGCCATATTGCTGTTTTTCCCAGTTTTTCTGTCTATGTCTTACTGTCTGTCTCTTATTTTCTGTCTGCCTGCCTGTCTGTCTGTCTGTCTGTCTGTCTGTGCAGGCCCCAGCACTCGTGTTCAGACCTAATCTGTCTGTCTGTCAGTGCCTGGTAATTGGAGCTGTTTAGGGGGTCATCCAGCCCAGGTGGGCGGGCTGGGGGAGTGTGTCCATGTGTGTCTGAGTGTGTGTTTTTGTCTAGGTGTGTGTTCATGTGTGCACTCAGGGACAGGAATGCATGTCGGACCAGGAACCACTGCTTCCCATGGCTGTGCCACCCATGAACCATGCCTGACAGGCATACTGAAGGGCAGACATCATTGTGAGGAATCTTACAGGTGCACTGGACACTTAATTCCATTGTTCTAGTGTGCACCAGTTTCCTCTGGCAGTTACGTTTCTTCATCATAGTTGCTGATGTAAATTTTATCTGTGGTCAATATCAAGTTTTCTGAAGCCTTATTTCTCATTTTTTGTTGTGAAACATTACCAAAATGCATCCTTTGGGGATGTTAAGTGGCTTTGATGTTGTTTAACAGAGATGAAGGCAATCATGAATTTTCCACTGCTCTTGTAATCCAACACATCCATTTGTCACTCTTGATTAAAACTTTCAAACCGGATCAAGGGGTGTTACACTCAATAGGGCATGTCAGGTTTATCGTGATGGAAATTGGAGGGTATTTACAGTATATTGACATTGTTTCAAAGTTTTTGAGCCTCTCTTGCTTATTTTTGTCTAGAAAACCTGTGCTGTGTTGAAATCGCAGATGGAAAGGCCTGATATCACTGTGTGCACATGTAGTTTCAGGAAAGTCTTTCCCAGGGATTGCATGCCTCAGTGGAATCTAATTATATGGATAAGGTACATACATATACCAGAGGAGCATGCATCAAGGAAATAACACGCTTCTCAGAAACCAAATGGAAGATATTGGAAATTAGCAACATATGAGAGGAAAAACAAGAAAAATAATTTCCATTGCCGACTGTATTGAACTACTCTGTTAATGGCCATAAGGATATATACATATGTATCTACTTAATCATTTCAAGAATTATTTCAGTCCTGACTGAATCCTTGAGTATTGAACAATACTTTTATATCTAGAGAGACCATATAGATAGGTGTAAAGTACTGATAAACTCAAACAAATCAGTCCTAAATGAAATGCTTTAGGACAATTATTTATATATATACATGTACATACTAAATTACTTTTTATACACAGGTTGCAACAGGTCATAAAACTGTTCATCTGTCCTATGCATCCTAAAGTTATGCAGCCAGATTCTTGAAAGAGTTCAAGAATCTTGACTTTGATCTTCACTTCTTCACACAACAAAATCTCTGTTTCTGAAGACTGTTGTGTGTATAGAAGACAAAGCTGGGAGCTTACAGTGCCAGTTCAAGACAATGGCAGTTTGTTGTTCTGCTGTGTCTCTGTCCGTCTGTTTGAGTGAGGTTGAGCTGCAGGGTCAGGCGAAGCCACCCATACTCATTTGGAAAGAAATGATCATTTATCACCTGGTGATCCACAGGGATTGGGTTACTAGAGCAAAGGGATGGAAGCTCAAAGAGACAGAGGGAGAGAGGAGGAAGAAGTGTTAAAAATGATATTAGCATGTATAAATAAGAATTTCTGTTTTTAGCATTTCACGCATTGCTTAGTGTCTATATGACAAACAAGTGAACAAGGAACATGAACAAATAAAGTACTGTATTTCTGATTACATCTCTGAAACATTCCAGTTGAGTTAGCTAACCTTACACAGGTAAACTCTGACCAAACTGATGCAGGTGACATAAATATAAATCATAAATACATCATGTTGTATGTATTTCAAGCAGAAACCCAAGCTCCTGTAGACTGCAACACTTACTGAAATTACCAATGTCAGTTCACATTTTATAATGTGTCATAATTTCCATTAAATCAGTCATTTGGAATAAATGTCATATATGCAGTTCTGCAGGCTGGAACACTTAAAGAGTCTGGTTCAGAACCAGGAAATTCCACTAACTTCCACTCATCTAAATTTATATAGAGTATTGCCTTTTAGCATGTTGGAGAGTTAGACTGTCAACACTCTTGATGTAACAGGTGCAACACACCCAGCTCCTGCTCGGAAGAGCTCACGACAACCAAACAACTTCCTTAAAAAAAAAACAGCTACTGAGAAAAGGTCAGGATGGAAATAATGTTGGAGGGAGGCAGATGCATCTATCAGCAATGACAAGAGCTGTTAATTGGTAGCAGGTAACATCTGTTCATGAGGTAATTAGGATCAAACTTTAGGCCTGCTTACGCATGTCCTCCAAGCTCTTTCCCTCTCTCTCTCTCTCTCTCTGTGTGTGTGTGTGTGTGTGTGTGTAGGAGTGGGGCGATTGTGAATGTATAAAAAAACAGAAAATGTGTTCATCCATTCATACACATATACTACTGTGTGTGTGTGTGTGTGTGTGTGTGTGTGTGTGTGTGTGTGTGTGTGTGTGTGTGTGTGTGTGTGTGTCAGGTCATCATCTGAAGTACTCCACTAACAGTAACCAAATCCCTGTCGATGTGTCTAGCCAACAGACAGATCAGTGAAGGCTGCCTGTCAGGAGCAGTGACCCTGGCCTCCCAGGCTCTTTAGCTGTGCATCCACCATGGAGACTGGAGGTCAGTGACATAGATGGGAGACTGAAGGCTGGTGGGAATTGGGAGAATAGGTGTGTGGAGTGATTGTGAGTAAAGATGAAAGAATGTGTTGCGAGGTGGGCAAGAATGCTTACCGGTACAGACCACTGGTAATCACACTAATTTGTGCTAATTATCGAACATTGGCTAACCCGCTAAGGTAAAATTACAATCAGGGTAAATATCTACTAAACATCCGCATCATATTAACATTGTCATTGTGAGCATGTTAACATGCTGAGGTTAGCATCCAGCTCAATGCACCTCTGTGCTTAAGTGCAGCCTCACAGAGCCTCTAGCATGACTGTATATTAGTCTTGTCAAGAAGAAGGGGGTAGCACTGAGGACAAGGTTGTGGAACAGTGTGTGTGTGTGTGTGTGTGTAGAGTGGGGTACCACCATCTAATTTGTGTATTTTAGAAATTGGCTTCTCATTGGGCACATTTATTTATTGGATATAGTGACAATACTTGGTTTAGTTACGGATGTGGGTTGCATAATACAGTGTGTTACCCTCCACTGCAAAAGTCAGCAGACATTACGTTTTATTTAGACATTTCCTAATCAGGACAATCCTTCGAATGCTGAGATCCTATTTCTAAATCTTTGTCTAAACCCTTTTTCTCTGATTGTTCTCTTTCCCCTGGTTTCCTTTCTTTCCCCGTTTCTCAATCTATCTGTTTTGTAATGGGATCCCTGCATCATTGTGAGTTATAGAAAACAGTCGTGGTGGCTTCCCAACTATGTGATTGTTTATCTCCTCCGTACACCACAGTGGGACCATGTTATTGGGATAAAAGACTATCAGGACAATAGACTTGGCTACACTTTTACATTTCCTATGAGTCAAATCCACAATCTGGCAGGTCCAGCTTGATTGAATAAACCTCGTATAAAAATGTCACATTGTTAAAATCTAATGTGATTTATATTTTTGGTCCAAATAGGAAACATGCACCGTTTGGTCTTAAGGTTGATGTTGTTACCGTTTTGATCTAGCTGGAAAATGATTGATTACACAGTGCTGCCACTGAAACTTAAGTTTGGTTCAGCTCAATTAGACTGAATGTTAAAGTTTAATTGATGAATTGATAGGGCACATATGTACATACAATATCTGTCCTATAGACATTCATCCACTGGGATGATTGTGTCTCACATGATAATGATAACAGTGTGTCCGTCGAACAGGTCTTCAAATCCAACACAGACAGATAGCATTCAAGTTGTTTCTACTGTCAATTTTGCACACACTCCAGTAAGATATGTGGGGTAAGTGTTTATGAGGAAACTCATAGAAACATGGTAAGTGCACGAGGAAGGGGGCAGAGGATCAGATGTACAATGCCTCATATGTATATGTTTTTGACACTGTGCTCTACTTGAGCTGTTTCCAACACACAATCAAACCAGACCTCCTTCCTGAAGCATCATGAGAGTCCCTCCTCTGTGTTTGAGAGCTTGTCAGTTCCCTTAGCCACAGAGCAGGCATATCCAGGCCTGGCCCAGCCTAGCTTGGCCCAGAGTAGGTCTTAAATTCCACCAGTGCATAGTATTGGGTTACGAGCATGTAGCTAGGGGAAGTAAATACCATCTTTATTGCAGCTCATCCATTTGGTTTGTGTCTTATTAAATTATGAAGTAGGCATTACAACAAAAGGTTTGTCTGACATACTTTATATTGTTACCTTTTGGGAGTAGCTAGTGGGGGAGGGATTGTTTTGCCCATGGAGACCAGCATAAAGCTCAGTCAGTAAGCTGGGGGAGTCTGTGTGCCTGTTTATGCTTTTAAACATACAAGACCCCACATGAAAACACACCTGCAGCCTGAGAGAACGCCTACTCGTTCTTCACTGCTGAACAGCTGTGTGTTTTCTAAAATGAATATGATACAAATACTTAATTTACTGTGCTACCATAAAGTAATTCAAGTCTTTATTTTTTACTTGAAAATCTTACATGTACAATATTAGTTATCTTTGCAGCATCTGAAAAATTGAATGGGAAGTAAAGTCAAAATGGAAAAAAACATACCTTTACACTACAATATGCCATGGCTTTCTCTTCATGCCAAATATAGAAAGGAGTAGAGGTATTGGATATTTCATTAAACATCCTTTTTGTAATGTTACAAAATATTTATTTATTTAGTTAGTTTTCTCATTGCTCTTCTCACTGGTTTGATGTGGCCGAGGCTCAAGTGAAAAAAGCAGTCTCATGTGCGTCCCTGCACCAGTCAAAACAGTGATATTTCAATTCAAATTCAAAGGGGTTTTATTGGCATGGGAAAAAAGACGGTTACATTGCCAAAGAAAGTGTGAAATAGTTTGAACACTATCAACCAAATGTGATCAAACCACACCAACAAGTTTTTAAGGTCTTTGTAAATAATAATGTGGATGGTTTTTAAGAATAATTCAGTCATGAATATTTGCTGTTATTGAGAAATACTTGAGATCTACATTTCTTGAGTTTCAAAGTGCGCCACATGTTTAACAGGCCTTTCAGACGAGGATTTTTATTTCTAAAGCATAGCCTAAACCAAATATTTATAACATCTCTTCCACAGTGTTTTATTGTAACGTCTTCATCAGGACAGGTTTTGATTACACAAACTTACATTTCAATCAACCCCTTCCATCAGAAATAATTCACATAAACGTGTGCTAGCTAAAATGAGTTAATTATGGCCTCCTGTGCAAATTTCAACCAGTAGCTTATTTTTAGTAAGTCATTTTATTTATTTTAGTAAATTATATATAAATGCATTTAACCCTTGGACACCTGTTGTACTCATATATCTACTTGATAAAAGGGAACCATTTGCTTGAAAATATTTTATAAATCATTTCATTGCTTTACATAACTTTTCTTTGAAATCTCATCTAGTTGCGCAACCGTGGCTTTCTCTTAAAGTCTGCCCAGCACCTAGCTGCTTGCTGACTAGCCTTCACAATATGTCTTGCCCTTATACAAACATATTGTACCATATATAATACAATATATACATTTGTTTAATGAGTGTGTACACCAAATCAAACAAGAAATCATGAACAGAAAAATGAAGGGTCAAGTTCCCTCCACATGCGCTGAAAGACTGACCTCGATATATCAGTGTTGTAATTAAAGCTACATTTCATGTCTCAGTGGCTTTCCCCATAATATTTACACTCCTGTTGCTGCAGTTCAAGAGAATTCCCCCCCTGTATGTGATACAGCCAGGAGGAGAATTCAAATAAACATCCACTCAGAGGTAACAGGTTTAAGATGTCGCAGTCAGACAGTCATCCATCTTGTGGATGAGGTCTCTGTCACCTGCACTGCAAGTGAACAGGAGGACCCTGTGTGTGTGTGTGTGTGTGTGTGTGTGTGTGAGAGAGATAGTGGAAGTACACACACACTCTTGACTTGGCGTGTGTGACTGTGTGCATACATCAGGAAAATGGCTGCCCCCGGCATCCCTGAAAAGATCAAACATGGAAATAATTAAGCCAACAATAAATAAAGTAGAGATGAAACAATAAACAGCGAGCAGCACTGAGACAGATGTTGCAGACAAACATCAGGCCTCGCTGTTTGATGTCTAATTTTGCCAACTGGCTGTCAACAGTATATGCAAGACAGAGGCAGTACACTGAATACATGCTGTAGGTGTACTGTAGCTACTGAAGCCTCTAGTATGAGTTAAATGGGTGTTACTTAGTGTCTACTTAGCATGGCATCTGTAGTATGGTTAAGGTTAGGGAAAAACTGTGGGTATGGCAAATAAACTATGGCTATGGTTAGGCAACTAAAACACTTGGATAACGTTAGGGGGAAATAGTGGCTTTGCTCATTATAAAGGTGAACAATCATTTCCAGGCCTTTGATGGGACACAAACGTTGGTCTCCTTTGCTACACGCCTATGTACCATGCTTACATCTTCCACCTCACATAGAGGGCACCCTACTTCCTGCAGTAGCTCTGAATGTTAGCAATAAATGAAAATTGTGACCTGCAGAGTCGTCCAATATAAACATAATACCTCGGGATACTGGGCTGGCAAGCAGCACGAGATTGGTTACAGCCACCTTGTGACCCTCAACAGGAGGAACTGTATAGAAAATGGGTTACGGGTGGATGTTAATATGTTTCAAAAATGTACTTACTGATGTACATTAATGAAGATAATATATATTTATTTTCTCATATTCAGTAGGTCTAATTTGTGTTAATCTATCAAAAAAAATCTAAGGTTTAATTTTGCTTTTAAATTATACTTTCTCTCAATCTTTTACTCACTTACCACAACTTTACCTTTTACCCTGTCTTTATCTATTTTTGTTCAATGTTTCTGTATCAGTCCACCTCTGTCTCCCCCTTTCTTTCTTTCTTTCTTTCACTCAGTGATGTTTACAGTGTATTGGGTGTCAGGGTGCTTATATTACCTTTTCCAACACTGACATTTTATATATTTTGAATAAAGAGTGAAAGTAGCCTACTTGTTGACATTAATAGCAACATCTACACATATTATAACAAAATCAAGAACCACAGGTTGATGATGTATGTCTTAGGCATAATAATGCGCTAAAAATGAGTGGATCCAGAGTTCAAACACTGCTTTCACAGTTTAGATGGGAATAACACAAACACACACATGCTCATGGATCCTCTGCACTGACCACGGGTTGCAGTGATAATAGCAGCCACATGTTCCAGGACCTGTTTTACTGTAAATATACACACAAACACACACACATACACATACCAAGACACACACTGAACACATGCAGAGAAGCATGAGAACTAATACTGAGCAATGAGTAGGCTACCCCTGTTCTTCGTTTTATTGCTTTTTTTCGTACCCTATCAGTTCCAATGTGTGTCACTTTGCCCATTTCTAGTTGCAATCCTTTGTTTTCATTTTTCTCCATCTTCCTCTCCATGTCTCCATGTCCCAGCATGGGGACTCCCTGAATGTGATTAGTGACAGCATGCATGGTTTTGTAAATCTAAACCTAGATCAGGTCAAAGGTCAACATCTAAATATAGTCCCTTTATTTAACTTGTCAAGATTAGTTTATTATTCTCTGCATATGTATCATCAAAGGGCACAGTGATGCACAATTGATGGCTATGGCTGTTGGCAAGATTTTCTGGTGATGATAAAAAATACTTTACAGTTCTTACACATAAAGATCTATTTTATAAGCTTGTGGCCTGAAATATGTACAAATGGAAAAATAAAGAAGTCACATTGTCTGGCAAGTGTTTGTAGGCTTTGGCTCAAGAAGCAGCTGCAGTAGATGAATATCCCACATGGTTTTACATTGCATTAATATCAAGATGCAAAGATTTGCGGGGTAAGTGCACAGAATCATTATTTACTTATCAGGAGAGAGATTATCTGACTCTTATGCATCACATTTAGTTTGAGCAGCCAAAGGTCAGCAACTTTAACAGTCATCAGTGTCGTGCCCTGCAAGGAGAAATTGATTAACTGCTTTCGCATATGAAAACAGTGATTACAGCGGCTAGAGTATGACCTTAAAGGTTGGACACCCTGGTTACCTTGAATTTGTACCCACATTATTTTCCATCGAAGGGGAGCAGCTACTTATTTGTGATCAGAGCTTAAAAGTGGATATCGAAACAAAAAAAAGTGCGTTCAAGGGTTATGGTGTAGCATCGGAGGCATGTAGATTACAAACAAGGACGTCACTTTGGATAGGATTTAAATTATTAGAAATAGATATAGATAAAGATATTATTATAACATTAATTGTTGGTCTAATATGTTCAAAATGTATTTGATCCCTTTTTAAGCATTGTATTAATAATAAACAAATCAGCTGTATGTTTTCATCAAGCGTACCTCATGTTTTTGTTTTGTAGAAAGTTATGTGGTCATGTTTACCATTCTGACCAAATTCAATAAAACATCGTTAATGAGAGGTTCTCATTGGATGCCCTCCATCAATCTTCCATTATATATATCAGTCATTTCTGTGGCTTTTACCACAAGTAAAATGTATAGGGTTGTTATGTTAAAAGGACTCAGTATTAACTGAGTATAAGAGAGAAAAAAACAGAGCATATGGGAGATGGTAACTTAAAACATATTGGCATTCCTTCACCAATGACTGATGAGTCCATTTGTGAATAGGTGGAGGAAAAGCAACAAACAAAAAACCCTATCAAGGATTCAGCAACCATGGGCAGTATGGAACTGCTACATGAATGTGTATGTTTGAGGGAGAGATGTATCAATAATTCCCATCAATCATCCACTTCCTGCCACAGTCAGCAGCTGGTATGTAGGAGAGTTGTGAGAATCATTAATTTTACACACACAAGCTGACACACTACATCATTACTGTCAACAGCTGCTGAGCAGGCCTTGCAAGTACCCAAATAACATCATTATCACAAGTATTCTTCAACAATGTGCCCCCTTTCAGTCCCCCTGGCCCTTTGCTCCACAAGGAACCAAAAGGAATATGACTGCACTCCACGGTCTGATCCCCCCAACCACACCACAGGGCCCTCAACACCCCCACTGCTCTTCACGCTGCTGAGGTGGCCTTTGACCCTGGGGGACGTGTCAGAGAGAAGTTGGGGCCAGTGCCTGTCAGTGGACGGTGGCTCGGGGGGTAAGGGAGTTCTGGGTAATGAGTGAGAAGTGTGTGTGAACGTGTGTTTATGGGTTGAGGAGAGTGTTTGTGTCTATATTTGTTTGTGTCCACAGTTGATGTGGGACTGTGCCTTCGTGTGTGTGTGTGTGTGTGTGTGTGTGTGTGTGCATATATGTACTGTATGTAAAACGTGAAAGAGGAAGTGTGTTTTTGTGAGGGAGATTTACCTCATTTAGGGGTGAAAGTGTGTGACCCACTCGTTTATCAATGGTGACAAAGTGTAA
This sequence comes from Nannoperca australis, assembly GCA_036023655.1. Classification (NCBI taxonomy): domain Eukaryota; kingdom Metazoa; phylum Chordata; class Actinopteri; order Centrarchiformes; family Percichthyidae; genus Nannoperca; species Nannoperca australis. Next base: position 6,782 of record JAVQJD010097860.1, on the reverse strand, counting down.
AAGTCAGCTACAGATAGAATTTGCTCTCAGCTCATAAATCACAACGTCGGGCAGCCTCTTCAGACACACAAACACACACACGCAATTCTTAGTCAACTCAAATGGTTTTCTCTCCTTCTGTCTTTTTTTAACCTCTAATGCTGGTTCCTGATATCCCAATTCTTTTTTTCTTTCTCCAAATCTCACTTTTTATTTAGGAATAACTTATTGTCAGTCCTGCGAGTTTTGGTGATGGTGATATAAATATTTAAAGGATTCAGTTTATTCAAGGGATTAATAAACAATAGGTGTAGGAAAATACTCCTAATGCAATGCATAATAAATAATTGGATATATAATAAAGCAATATAAATATAAGATAAAAAATATAAATATATGTAAAAAAGTTATTTCATCACAAAAAACCAGCCGTTGTCAATTTAGCATGTTTTTATAACTAAGTTACATAAAAAATGCATGCACATTAATGTAAAAAAATCCTCAACTAGCTCTGGTAATCAGAGATGTAATCTCAACTGACCACTTTTGAACCACTGAGTTGATATTATTATAAATTAGAACTTATCTCACTGTGTTTGCCCAGTGTGCTTTTCAAAGAGAGAACTGTCTGCTCTTTTCTGAAGTTGCTTACGTGACCAAGAGCTCAATGAACCTGAGAGGCGTACAAACAGGCCTCTACAACTACAGAAACAGACATCACAACATCAACAAACTACCTCGTTGCAGACTCCCCAGCACACACACACACACACACACACACACACTGTAGTAGAGCCCCTACTTAAGCTGGCAGAAGAGCCTGTGGAGGATGTGGCAGGTCAAAAAGATTAGCGCAGCTCCCTGATGGCGAGGTGTCATGGTAGGGAGCTGTAGGCGAGACAAGAGAAACAGGCAACGATAGAAAAAAGGAAAACTTAAAGACAGAAATATGTGAATGAAAAGAGCTGAAGGGTTTGATAGGGAGAAGGCAGTGAAGACAGAAAAAAGGAATGAAACAATGAGGACCAACCAGGATTAGTTTTATTAGGCAGTGAGAACTAAAGTAAGATAAGCATAACCAGTATGGTTATTATAACTGAGTATCCATGCCTGTCATGCCTTTATCTACAGTTTCCTTTTTAAATAACATGATTAATGTTAAAGATGGATACCTGTATTCCTGTTACAACCCTCCAAGCTTCCCCTTGTTGATGCCCCCTATAATTCTTCTGCTGTAGCAGTCTGGCTAAAGTGATCTAAGCTGTCCTGGCTATTGGCCAGAGGAACTGGTCCTTGAGCAAAGTCATGCAAGGTCAAGAGACAGTCTGATAGAGCTGCCCTGGCTGCTCTGCCACTTACAGCCGGCGCGAGATAAAGAGTTATTTGTGACACTGAGCTCATCTTTTTTTGAAGGACATGATACATAGACAATACAGGTGGTCAAATGTACAATTAATTAAACTTGTCTTCATTGTTCATTTGTCCCACATCCATTCCAAATAGCCCAAATATTGTTTTCACTTTGACAATAATGTAATTTTATCTCTTTTATTTTATTTTACTCAAGGCTTTGGACATTTAAATCATGTCTCAGTTAATGGCTTAATCATATATTGGGAAATTAGTCAGTCTTTTTGGAAAAATAGCAAAGCAGAATAAGCATTCACCCATTTCATGGTACAATGTATTCCAAAGTTCACCACATCTGTTGTTTTGATAAAATGTGACATGCTTAATCCCAGTTTGGGTTAGACCAGTTCAGCTAGACCTTATCTTGACAAAATATGTCCAAATGTTATTGTGTACCAATGCTTCTCACACTCAAGCCCTCTATCAAATGACAAACCACTGGTGATTTTTTACTGGATCAAAGTACACATTTCTGCTTTGTGGTGGTACCCAAGACTGAAGTCGACATGAGTAAAGTATGTGAATGCAGCCATTTATGGCTCTCTTTTATCCCAGTGATCCTTCGTATTTCCGGCAATCATGGTAATTTAATCTAGACAGCCAAGTGTGCCAAAGAACTGAAGTTTAGAGGGTAGGAATAAAAGAAAAAACAAAAGGAAGAACAGGAAGGTGCTTACTGTAACGCTCAAGTGGGGACGACTGTTGTCCCTGCAGGGGTACAGACGCTGAAGTGTTGACCTGACCCACATGCTAATCATCACAACATTATTGATAAGCCAATGTTGCTGTTCTCCATCAAACAGCTATCTTACAGTACATAATGGCTGGAGTAAATGCTTTTTTCCCCAAAAATGTTGTAACTGGATAATTTCAGTAGAAGAATATTTCAGTTTTATAATATTAAGGACAGAAAAGCAAACGAGACAAGAGACAAGTAAAATTGAAGAATGCAACTATGTTCAATATACTGTACGATATATCTCTTAACAGAAAAGAGGAATAGGAACATTTCAGGTCAAATCTTCTGCAGTATTGCTCCAAATGGGGATGCTTAAGGTTTTTATTCAGAATATATATACACAGAATGCTGTCAAATAATACCTGTGTCTTGAATTTGTATCCTGCTTCAGTTTTAGCTCTAATATTTGATAAGATTTAACACTAACTTTATTCTATTTATGCTGTTTCATTTATCTGATGTTTTGATGGGAATCCAATACATGACTAGAGTGAGAAATGTGACCAAAATGTCAGATTTTTTCACTGGGCTTTAAGTTTAGATTTACAAAAGGAGGGAAGTTTGCGGGTTCTTCAGTTCCCAGTCTTTGCCATCAAATTATTACCATAAAACGCATTGTATGTCTTACAAATTACTTCTGTGTTGTCTTTTAATTATTAATTAATTATACTTAAAGTAACAATTAGATAATTTGTTTGTAATTTCTATGATCTGTCAACTCTTTGGTATTAAGTATCATATCTACCATTAGCAAATGAACGTTAATACGCAAGCAAACATTACAAAGGTTCGAAAATTGAAGTTTGTTCCTTTGGGTCAGTAGAAAAATGTGGTTGTTACTTCCACTTCAGTGTTGTTTCTATCACAAAATGTCAACTCTGTCAGAGACACAGATCAGATCAGTGCCTATTGAATTATGGCTGTGGTATAATAACATCAACTGATGGCTCACAGCCTAATACTCTGCAGGTCCATGTGAGTCAGTAGATACAATTGACAAAATACAACTGACATATCTCCCTTCAATAACATCCCTTTGCCTTTAATGACGTTCCCTACGCAATCATGATCTCATCTTGGTATGAACATTTATCACTTTGCCCTATACTGATTTGTATCATAAGATTTACGTCATACTAATGATACAAAATTTGACCTTGGCTTATGAAGGTAAATATGAAGAATACAATCGGATCTTTTTTTCATTCTGTCTATGATTCCCTGATGTCATCTCTTATCCTATTCATGTCTTGATGTTGAATCTAAGTCATAAATCACAGTCACATGTTCTCAATGACAAGCAGATGGTCACTAAAGTTCAACAACCACATTATGCTCCATGCTAGATACATCAAAGCAAGTTGGTCACAAAAGGGAAAACGCTCCTGGCCCAAAGATCTAAACAGAAAAATAGCTCCTCCTCTTAAAATTCTGTATTATCCCACTTTATCTTTAATATCTGTCTTTAATGCTGATTTCCATCAGCAAATGCCCACTGTGATCATCTGAGCTGTAAAAAAAAATATCATAATTTACTCATGTTACTTCATGCATTCCAAATGTCTTGCACGACCTACTGATGTGAAAACTGAGTCATATAGAGTAGAAAATAAATAATGAATGAGTGTAAAAATTTGTGTAACTGATATGAAAAAATATATTCTACTCTGCGGTTGTTGTATCTTTTCAAAATATGAAAGGACAAAACAGGGGGGATTTAATAAGTAAACCAATACATATGTTCATGGAGATAAGGGGTGTTATTAAATTAATTACTTTTAATGTATGATGCTATTGAGTTGCATAATGGGAAATTCAGTACTAGGGTGAGCTGTCTGGCTCAGTGCTCTGCCTTCAACGCGATTTGAGTGGCTGTATCGAAATAAGGTCTTCACAAGAGGACTTAAGCCATCTTTGCTTCCATCTGTGCTGCTGTAGTATCACCCATTGCCTTAATCCTGACTTAAATAAAAGCAAATTCATTGCTATAATTTTGGCTTAATACCTACCAGATGGCCAAGTTCACAATCCATAGAGCCCTATAATGGTACCAAGTTGCTTTGTATAGCAGGACAAACGTATGTCATGGGAGGTTAGTCTCAATAGCTTTGGCCATGTGCCTGTTATATTCCAAGCAGGTATGATACTGTGGGTAAGTGAAGCCTAACAGTTGACTGAATACATTCACTGCCAAGGTAGAAGGCCATTGCTCTTGGTAACACATAACATATCATAAGATTTACAAGACATTGTGTAATCGGCTCACATAATCCAACCAATACAAAGCCTTTAACATATCCCCTCTATGGCATCCAAAGGCCTGCTTGCAATTAATGAAGTAAAGCATGCCGACAGGTATTAATGAAAAAGGAATGCTGGTTTATAATGGAGCTATTGATCAATGTTTGTTAATGGTATCAGCTATCAATTCTACTTTCCATCTAAATGAGAAAATGTATAATCACAGTTTTAATATAAGGCTGTTGACAAAGGATGAGAGAATGGGTTATTTGTTGTAGCCTACATCATGTTTGAGCTATTTCAGTTATTTTGAGAGTACATGATAAGGAAGATTGGAAGTTAAACTAATAAAACGCTGAATGTCACATGCACCACTGTGCTGAAGTGGAACTTGACCCTTGGTTCCGATTGCTTTTTGACCAGCTGGGGAAGTTGCTGAGGTCAAAGGTCGAAGCTATGGGAAAGAGCAGGTCGTCAGTTGTTTAGTCAGTCAATACCCAAGAGAGACACTTAAACAGGAAACTCTGAGATTCAGGACTGTTTGTTAAAACATAAAACAGCAGCCTCTAATTTTGTCTCACCACATAGTATTTCCTTTGTTTAATTAGTTTGGTTTTGTAAGTAATTTCCTTCACTTTATCCGTTTCCCTTTTAAGTTTCCTGCCTCTTCCTCTGTTGATCTTCCTCGTACCATCTCTCCCTCTCTAAGTTGTCTACCCAAGGCCGACCTGCCAGTATAAAAATGCCACTCTGTTTTGTTTTGTTTTCTCCACCTTCTCCTCCACCTCTCCTCTCTAACCCCTATTTCTGGGTGTTGTGAATCCGAAGGAGCCATAAAAAGGGAAACGCAAAGCTCTCAGCCATAACAGCAATGCATCCCCTGTGAAATCCTAGACGGCCATTAAGCTAATGGGGCACTCTGGCCCAGTCGGTGGTATAACTCAGTACGTGAGTTCTAGGGCCGGGACCAGGCACAATGGAGCCCCGTGTTCCAGTGTGTTGGTGTAAACATTGCACAAGGAGTCGGCTTCACAAAGCATTAAATAGACTTGAATGGGCAACTCTCACGTAAGTAGAATTAAAAACAGGTGTCAACAGCATGAAGGCTCTGTGATTCCAGAAAATAATTCTGAAATATAGGCCCTACTGTATTTTATGTGCGGAGCACTCGGCATTGTGAGGAATGAATGCTTTCAAAGGCACCGTCAAGCTAAGATGAGACAAGCCCACCCAGGACATCTGAAAATGACGTCAACTTGAATGAAGCACAGTCAGCATCAGTGACAATGGCGATCCATCCATCACTGAATTGTAATTTCATAGAGCTTGTCTGAGTCTGTCTTGGTCGACCAGTCCGAGGCTCAGGGCTCAGTTGCTCCCTCCTCATGAGAAAGGGCAGCTGAACTTAAGCTTTTACAGTCAAAACCATTTACTGTGTTTACCCATGGTTAGCAGGCCAACACGCACACACACAGAACTCAGGTGGTAGGAGATCGCTCACTCTCTTTGTCTCCCTCCCTCCTTCTCTCTCATTCTGTCTGACTGCTCAGTTTGTTTTTAACAGGAGAGGAGGGGATGATACCATCCTTAATTACAGGGGAAGTGCTTTTTTATAGGCCTCTCTGGCATTACACACAGAAACTCAATGTGAGTGTGAATTGATGAATTCAGAAGAATGTAAATTTCTTTACAGAATTATTTAAAATAGACTCCCCGTGTACACTGCCAGTCAAATACAGCCAGTGATGGCACTAATCAAATTTTCGATTCACTAGTTAAGGTTATTATGGGTGTAATGTGGCCTGTTAAGTGAGGGGAAATTATCATCGTTGGGGTTTACAACTTTTGTTTTACAATTTTGGAAAACTGCTACAGAGGCATTCAGTGAGGATAAGGCAGGAAAAAACTAAAAAAGGGAAACTTTAAAGGAGAAAAAAAAGTGACAAAATGTTAAATGAAATAAGATTTTTCCCATTGCTGAGCTCTCTCCCTCCAGCATTTAGAACCCCTGAGAGGCATGATCACTAAAGCCCCCTCCATCTGTTATATTTCTCCTCTCTGTGTGTTCCCGCTCTCCTCCTCCTTTATGCCTACTGCTCCACTTTTCCTCCTCCTCCTCCTCTTCAACAATAGGAGAGTGGAGGAGTGTGGATCCTGTCCGTTCTCAGGGCCAGGGGTGTAAATTCCAGTGCAGCCCCACGGCTCCGGATAGAAGGGGAGATTGAGCTCTGTCTGCCCCCACCTCCCTGTGGCCCTCAGGAGGGCTGGAGGGTAATGAAGACTGGGCGGCAGGGGCTCCTCAAGGTGGAGAGAGCGAGAGTGTGTGTGTGTGTGTGTGTGTGTGTGTGTGTGTGTGTGGGTATGCGCATGTGTATGTGCGTGTGTGTGTGTGTGTGTGTGTGTGTGTGTGTGT
>JAVQJD010097857.1:0-43861 GCA_036023655.1 Nannoperca australis | reverse complement strand
AAGCATGGGCCTATGGCGGGTTGTAACCAAGGAGAACACTGTAACATGTAAAATACTTACCTAAAATAAAACAGGATATATGTCTTGCTTCTACACAGCCTTTACACGACTCTCCCACTTATGTAACAGCGCAATGCACTCGGCAGGTAATGGACTGACTGATATCGACAACGTAAACAAACATGGATGCGCCCTCACCCGATAATAAACTTGCGACAACTTTTATGTCCTTAAAGACTTTATATTTGGCATTATATTGAAACAAGAATCGGAATTCATAACGTATCTCTCACTATATTTTATTTCTACTCAGCTAGCCTACATACAAAAGACGGTTCATCCTGGGTGAGAATGTTTTTGTTTTTTTTATGTGTAGACAAAGACAAACACAGGACGACAAACTTTATTATCAAAAACTCTCACAATATATAGTAAGCTAATATTAATAATTTTGAAGAATGAGTCAAGAAGCAAATGTTTGAAATCAGGTAAAGAAAGAACGTCCCTGTCGAATAAAAAAAAATAAAACGAAGGAACTAAAAGAACTGGTGGAAACAGTTCTGAACCGTTTCCGCCAGTTTTTTTAGGTTCTTTGCCAAAGGCGGTAACTCAAACGAACGAATGATTTTGCGGGAGGAATCAGTTTGTTTCGTTCACTTCAAAGATTTGTCCAAATAGAACGAATCGTTCGCAAACAAACCATCACTATCGCTTTCGCCCCTTTTCACTTTCACAATGCCACTCCCTATCAAAGATCCAGAACTTGCTTCATTGGTAAGTATTAAAGTTATTGACATTATCCTGTTGAATTAAAACAAAATACTTATTGGTTACTATGTAGCTAAGCTACTATATTTAACCTACTATCTGTTATCACTTACGAGGAACCAAAATCAGTAACTAATAACTATGTTAGTTATCTGGTTACTACTAATACTAATACAAAGTTAACATCAAGGTTAGCCCCTTAGCAGTGAAAGGCAAATTTAGTTTAAAAAGTTCAACTAGTCTGCTGCATTAATATGGCAGCTAGTAAGATATCATGTTGTGAGAAAATATAGCGATGTTCATGATATCTGATCACTTGTGGCTAATAATATCAACTGTATTTCTATCAGTTTGAATTGAAATACAATTGATATTATTATCTATTAGCACAAGCCTTTCTGACAGAAATGCAGTTGATATCATTATGTATGAGTGACACACTAGCCTTTCTGGTAGAAATACAGGTTACATTACTAGCTACGGGCACTAGGTTTTCTGACAGAAATCCATTTGATACTATTAGCTAAGGGTGATAAATACACTGACAGAGAGACAACTGATATTATTAACTAACATCACTAACCTTTCTCACACAAACAGGGTTTATCTTACTAGTTCCAATTTTCATTCAGAAGACTGACGGAAAATGTTCAACTAAATTTGCCTTTAACTGCTTCAGGGGCTAACCTTAATGTTAACTTTGAATTTTCTGCAAAGGTATAGGTAGCTATGTCAACATTAACTTGTTGCCTTGTTAGCTAACATTAGCTAGTTACCATGTTAACTTTAATACTAATTTAGTTTTTTCTTACGTAATAATAGATATAGCAGATTAGCTCCACAGTAACCACTGACTATTTTGTATTTAATTAATCAGTTTAACACCAATATCTTTAATACTTACCAATGAAGCAAGCTTTGGATTTTCAGTAAGGAGCAGGACTCGCCGTCAAAATGGAAAGGGCTGAAGCCTTGTTCTATTCAATTCGCTACTGAAGGAAAGGGTTTGGATTTCTGTTAGAAAGACTTTTCACAATGCAAGATAAGCTTTGTAGCTGTGATATAATAATATAATTACAGTATCAGAAGACAAAATATATGTTTTACCATTTTGACTATGCTACTAGGTAGCAAATGGAATATGCAGAAAACAAGAAAACACACCATCTGTGGATTCGACCTTACCAATGGACAATGTTGCACTATGTTTTCAATCAGTGTCACTTCATCAAAATGGTATTTGTCAAAGTAATTTTTTTTTACCATTATGGAATTATTATTATTATCAACTTCTAATGCATAAGCTAGACCAATATGGCTTGGCACCTGAACCTCTGCAAACTAGTGTTCAAACATATTCCCTTGGATTTCAGTCTTTACTATCAGAGAGATTCCTGGATCAAACAGGTAATGTTCCTGAGGGCCAAACTCCTCTATGCTGAGCACATTTCTATTGAGCTCAGCACCCCTGAACCATCAGTTTCACTTCACCTAGCCCCTCAAGCCCTTGGCAGTACAGCCGTCACTTTTCATCACAGCATCTTAAGACTTCTCTGTCGGAGCTAGAGGGGGTGGTGGAAAATATTTCATCCCTCATTCCTTTCTTCCTTACATTCCTTCTTTCCTTCATGGAAACACTGGAAAATTGCACTTCAAAGATTTAAAGAGCACTAATTCATGAAATAAAGCATCAAAGAATTGGAAATTGCAACCACACTGAGAAAATATTTCTATTTTCCACAGCCATACTGCTAATTAATTAATATTGTAGCCTGTGATTGACACAAACAATAAAGTTATATTGCTGTTTCACAAAAGAGAGCCAAAATGTCTTCTAACGTTTTGGTCAACATCCAACTGTTCGCTAAGGCCCACCCCACTTAGTTACTGTTGTCATGCTTTCTGTTCATTAAATACCTTTGCAGTTTCCATCTCACTTGTTTTAAAAACAAGAACCCTGTAAGAGGGATTTTCACTACACACTTAATGGCTGCATACATGATATCAAGCTAAGCATCCAAATCCGGCTTCAGCCCAATGGAGAATTACCAGACAGTAAATGTGGTGGTTGTGACCAGGCTTAAAGTAACATTTTACCCCATAATCTGTTACCACACAAACTAATGTAGTTAGTGAATGCAAAAGTGGGTTTTAAAATCCTAAAACCATAGCAGCTAATGAATCATTGAGTAATAAATTACTCCTGCAATTCTGTTATTGTAATTTGTACATGCCTATAATGAGACACCTTAAGCTAAAGATATCTAGTGACTTGCTACAAAGGTGCCATGAATCCAACTTTTGTGACCTGATTGCAAATAGCTATCTGTAGCCTATTTTCCCTTCATCAAAAAACTCACCAGCTTCCCATTACTTGAGACCTTAAAGAGAGACAGGCAGAGCGTAGGGGAAGGAGAGGAATAGGTTAGGTACTCATGTGGAAAAGGAGCCCTCTAGTAGTAATTACACTCTTGGCCATTACTCTTCTCTGACCACTGAATCCCCCCCCCCAAGGAAATAAGTCTTATACCTCATATTTACTGTATAATCTTTGTCTCAAAGGCAACCTGCTTCTGCTGTGCAGTTATTCCCAGAACAGACATTACTCTTGTGACAGCAGCCCAGGCCACCAATGAAGGCTTCCCCAGGGAGCAAGCAAAGCTGAACCCAGTAGAATGTAGTCTAATCCGAGAGGGACTCAAAAGGGTGTATGATAGAGAGAGAGAGAGATAGGGGGTGAGGGTGAGAGAATGAAAGATACATGACAGAAAAAAACAATGAAGGATAGGTGAGAGGATTGTGTTCATAAGCTATGAATAGCCACTCTCAAAGCCTGAGCAGAGCTGCACAGATCTAATGTATTTGTCTGTGATTATTGTGTGTGTTGTGTGCACGTCTGTATGTAGGCATGTGTTAGCAGACAGAAGTCTCTTTGTGGAAGTGATGCCATTGGAGAGACTTGATTTATCACTCTGTGTTAGAGAAAGAAAGAAGCAGAGAGGGAGGCGTCATGACAGCTTTATCAGTCCACTGTTCCAGACCTCCATTAGCACACCATGCCAGAGGAGGAAAACACAGATGGATGGATATGTGTGTGTGTGTGTGTGTGTCGCTAGACAATTTGGGGATGAATCCTTACAGATTGTATTGTATTGTCCAGATAGTCCACATACTGGTACCCACATTTGCTCATCTTGTATTCTTGGAACGTGTCTTACTTTTGTCTTTACACTTAGTCTACTATGTTTGATAACAGAGAGTCACTGGTTTGTGCTTATGTGAATTTTTGATTTTTAGAGGACCTGGAATGTAGTAAAGGTTGGATTAACCAGTTCATACTAGGAATGCCTTCACTTTTTAAGCATTTATTATAGTGCAGTCCAGCTATACAAGGGAAGGGAGGCATGCACTGTTTATTAAATTACATATTGCGAAAATTAACATTCCAGCATCCAATAGTCCTCCAATTTTTAGAGGACCTGGAATGGGTGGCACCTAGCATGGCTTCATCCATTGTTTCTGACTTTTGTCTTTACCTTTTGTACCCATTTTTCTGTTGCTTGTCATGAATGAAGCTAGGTAGCTAGCTAGTTATGAAGGATGATAATAGTCTTATTCCTTCATATAAAGCTCTAACTGGTCATCTCCAACAAAGGGGAAATGGCCCTCAAACACCAGACCTTTATGAATTGCTGAACAAATCTGAAATGTGGGCACCAATTTAGAGGTCTGGAATCAGATCATGTCAAGTTTGTTTCATTGACGCAGTTGAATATTCAAATATGCAACTTACAGTAATTTAGTCTCACAATATTGGCACAATGTGAAGTATGTGGTAAATCTCCTCTTAAAAACACTCAACACACAAACACATGAAAGCACAAAGAAGTAAAATCCTTCCTGTAAACTAGGCCCAGTCACTATGGTAACACCAGTCTCAAAGCATATAACTAGTATAAAGCAAAACCAGCTATCTGAAACTGCACCTGCACCTGTTAATTCAACCACAGCAGCCAACAACATCAAAGCCAGGGTTCACAAAACTGAAAACTCAATTCTCATAAACAGAACAAAATGTTTCAGAGGAGCCCAAAATACACGAGAGCGTTATCACACAAGAATGTCACCCAGAGAAGATGTCAACTGGAGCTGTTACAGTAGGCTTTTTTTCTCAGGGCCTGTTAATCTGCATATCCTAGATAGGGGAGGCACAGTGGAGCACGGCTCACTCGCAGCCTGGGTTAGAAATAGCTGGTAGCCATACCAACATAAAAAGATGTGTGGTTTTATGACAGGTGAGGTGAGGGGGGAATAGAGAGAGCAGAGATGAGAAGCAGAGGATGGAAAAGGATGAGTACAAAGAAATAGACACAGTCAGACAGACACACCTGGCCTGCAGAAAGACTCAAATTGTTCAATGTTTAAACATGCCGGAGAAGTCTGGGAAAATAAGGTGATTGGAAATCCTGCTCCCCAACAGCTTTCACTGAGCTGCTCTTAAGCAAGGAACTTAAGTCCCAACTACCCACCAGTGCCCAATGGATAATAGTTGAGGGGTTTGACCGAGATGGAAGAATCACAGGTGTCAGTATGTATTACTGCATCTGTATGAATAATGAAGCACTGTTTTGCTGACACAGGCATCTCTTCCACAGACAGAAAAAAAAAAAAAACACTGGCCAAGAAGTCTCAGAAACTCACAGTCAGGTTGTACATGGACTGTAGGTCTGAAATGAATCATACACAATGCATAAATCAATTGTATTAAACTGGAAAAATAGCCAGTAGAATACATTATTCTGACTAACGTAAGGTGATCTTGAGCCCATCCTTCAAATTGGGTCTGAGAGAAGTCAAGAGGGCAAAGAAGGATCCAACCCAGGCTGCATCGATGAAAATGATTTCAGGAGTAAAAGGATCCATCAGGGACCAGGGTCATGACAATAAAACATAAAAATATAAACTAAACAGTGGCACAGTCAAATCGAGTATGGCATAACAACTGAAGTGCCAATCCAATAAAAAAATAACCTTTTCATGTGCAAATAGAGTGTACATATTCCTAGCATTTTGGATATTACATCCACTGTTTTAATATTAAAGATTGAGTTCTAATGCATCTCCCCTTACATGTGTTTCTGTTTCACACATTCTCTGACCACGAGCTCAAACACATCGGCAACACATGCGGCGACACTACAGTGGGGGACTGAAGCATGGCTTAAGGCCATATTGCAGCCTCCACTCCCAGTGTGGCTTCTCAGTAGCTCAGCATGTTGCGCATTTCACAATTATCTAGCAGCCCACAATCTAGCACTCAAAATATGTAATAGTTGATTGTATTTTTGTTGTGTAAATTCATAGGTGATTTAAGCTATTTCACTTTCAGTATTAATGGTGAGGAAGAATATTTTTAAACCTATGTGGGATTGAAGAGATTGGAAGAAAAATGCTGTAAAACCAACAAAAGCATCAGACATACTTGCCTTGTTTTTTTTTTGTTGCAAGAAGAATTGAAGATAATTTCATAAATGTTGAAAGCATTTTAATTATTTATATACCCTGCCATGGCAGCATTCACAGCCCTGAACACACTCATTCTCATCTGTGTAGTAAAGGTTGGATTAACCAGTTCATACTAGGAATGCCTTCACTTTGCAAGCATTTATTATCGTGCAGTCAAGCTATACAAGGGAAGGGTGGCATGCACTGTTTATTAAATTACATATTGTGGAAATTAACATTCCAGCATCCAATACTGTGGCCACTTTGAGTACATCTGTACAATCTAATACAACCCAACGCAACAATCCTGCCAAAACATTTATCTTTACAAGGCTCATAATGTCTAAACTTTGGTGACATTGTCTGAAAATGTGGACTACATAATGGACTACATTATATTGATGGTGTTTCTAATTTTGTGTCCTTCTATACATGAGGGGGCAGAATATTAGAAACACCTCTCAATATAATGCAGTTCAGTACAGCATCACTAAGACCACAATGCTGAAAGATTTTATTTAATTGACACCTCTATTACAATGTAAAGAAAAACATAAACGTCACAAAATTAGACTTTATGGTAGAACAGTTATATTGGATAACATTCTAGTGTACATATGTACCTAATACCACTGAGTGTATGGTATCCAGCTATGCAGATAGTGATTTGTGTGTCGAGGGTTTGAGATATTCACCCCTGAAACTTGTGCCACAACTAATGATAAGGCAATGATGAACTTGTGCCCAAAACAATTCAGGTGATTGGGTTTTATTTGTGGTGCTCAAAGTGTTGAGAAATTGCATTTGACATTTGAAGTTGAGTTTCATTGAAGCTACTTTCTACCAAAGAAATAATCCCAATGAAAAATGTTGCCAGAGAGGTCTTTGATTTAAGAGTAACCGAGACAATGTTTCTGGAAAGACATGTTTTCTAAAAGTCATTGTGCTTTGAGGAGCGCAAAGAAAACTCCATTCACCTCTTTTGTACTGGGGGTTGTGCCACAAATTTCAGAGATTGCACAACCAATCTGCCACCAATGTTTGTGAACTGACCCTTTAAATGAACAGATGATCTTTAATCTCTGAAAGAGCAATCTATCTGTACCAGCTACAGTAACTATATAACAATTGGCAGTGATAAGACCAATGCACTATAAATATTGAAAATAGAATAATATCCTGTCTCAGGGGTTCTTATGGTTGCAAATATCCTACAGTACAGTATCTGCTCAAACACACCTCCTCCTCATTGCCCTCTCCCAATATCTGAGTGACCCAATTGGAGTTCAATAAACTATACATTATGGTAGCATAATGTATTTCATATAAATATTTTCTAGACATCAAAATGCAGTCTACAACCACGCTGGAATCACTGTGAGACTGTTGAGCCACAGCAGTACTTTGAGCTAAATATTAACGTCAGCATGCTAATGACAATACTAGCAAGGTGTAATATTATACCATGTTTACCATATTAGTTTAGCGTTTAAGCATGCTAACATTTACTAGTTAGCACTAAAAACAATGTACTATGCAGATGAGGCTGATGGGAATGTTGTTAGTTTTGCAGGTATTTGGTCACAAACAAAGATATTGGACAAATTAAAATTTGGTCCTGATGGCGATGTATGGAAAGGTAAGGGATTGCCAAAGTTATTACATAAGGTTGAATCAACAGTTTTTTGTGCCAGTCCATCTAGTAAATGTTGAGGTATTTTACTTCATGCAATTTTGACCTGCTGCTGGCACAACATGAAAATTCAGGGGATCACCAAATGCAATACCGCTGTGGATAAAAGATAGAGGATAAACGGAATAAATAATAGATAAGTAAATTAGGTAAATGGCCAAATTATTTTTTAATGCATATAGGGTAGTCCAGTGCTGCTACTTGTCATTTGCTGTTAAGGAATAAGCCTGGATTTAAATGTAGCAGAACAATTAACTGGTAATCGTTTGCATTCAGACCTTTTCTCCACCATTATCAGCAAACTTGAGTGGCAAATTTGTTATTCCCTGCAAAGATTTTTAACTGCAAGCACTGCAAAAAACTTGCACAATTAATTTCTCACATGTGTAAACAACAGCAGCGTGCTAAATTAGCTCAGGGTTGCCAGCACTCATGCTCCTGGCGTGTGACACGCCAAAACACACAGCCACATAGATGAACAGGTGAGCGTACGTACCGTAACCCCATTCTAAAGTAGAGGTTCTTAAATTACTATTTGCACTACAACATGTGCACGATGCTTATTGCAAATTGACAGCTGTTCTGACAGAAAACCCTGCACTGGAACGCAGAAGGCATTGAAGCAAGCTAGTGAGTGAGTGTGTGTGTGTGTACATATTTGGCAATGTGAATATGTGTGGTTGTGTAGATTTATGTGTGTGTGTGTGTGTGTGTGTGTGTGTGTGTGTGTGTGTGTGTGTGTTCATACAGTTGTAGCAGACACTGTTCTGCGCTCATTGTTTTGCCTTGCATTGTGTTGGTAGGGAGTGAGACACACAGGAACTGGGGGTTTCTATGGGGTTTTATTCTTCACAAATAAAGACAAACACAGACACCATACACCACGAGTCATCAGCATCTCTCCACATTCACCTACAAGCATCCTCTGGAGTAGGATTGGTTTTTGTGTTCTTTTGTTTATTTTTGTTTATTTCTGTTTTTTGCTACTTGTGAACATTCAATAAAACGGTGTAGTAGCCAGCTAATATTCTTAAATCTTACAATATAAGGTCCCACTTGTGTAAGGTGCTTACTTTTTAAAACCCTAATGGTGATCATATGTGCATGTGATAAAGTGCACATGTGGGTATGCAGGAATCTCACTCCAGCCAGGTTCCCAAAATTGGCAACCTTGAATTAGCAAGTCGTACTTCTTACGGTAACATAATAGGCCATATTTCCCTCTCGTAGTGAGCTGCTGTTTACTCTAAATGCAGCAAATGGTGTCGTCTCTGAGACATACACACACACACACACACACACTAGGCTTACTGGCCACCATTTCAACAACAACCTCTCAAAGTAATTATGGGAGAAACTCTTCCACCTACACAGGCAGAAATATGCTCACACTCTCTTTCATGTTTGTAGACACGCCCTTAATAAACAGTTTTCACTTATGAGGCTTTATTTGTTGTTACATTTAAGGATTCTAGGATTTTTTATTGTGATGCAAATCACACTTTCACATGTGATTGCACGAAAAGAAGTTCTGAGGTCCCAGTTAAAAGCCAATAAAAGAAATTATCATTTATGAAATAAATAACAAAAGCAATATATACACAGTAAAGACACAGTAAAAACAGTTTAAAAAAAGAAGGCCTATGCGTACTTCTCTTACTAATATGCTTCTGAAGTACGCGTGAGCTGCGCACATCTTTATAAATGCCAGTTTACGTGGCAGAAATGGTGTATGCATGTTCTTTGTGCATCTGTATTATTTAGACTGTACAGGGGGCCACATATGTAAATCAAAGTCAGTACTGATTACGTATTAATATTGGAGACTACGTCATACATATCCAACCATTTTGAATTATGTAATTCATAATTCATTTTTTCCCAAATTTTCCTAAATATTTCGGAGCAAATTAACCAATAAGCAGATGTGCAGCTAGCTTCGTCACTGCACTGTCAGTTTAAATAATTTCTTTATGTAAAAATAAATGACAAGAGAATTTTAATCTCTTTAATAAAATATGCATTTGAGGCCCATGGCAAGAGAGGACTGTAAAATCTGAAGCAATCATAAAAGAGCAGCGCGCCTTTGATGTTCAGATGAAACAAATGTCTTGTTTGGCGGAAGCGCTCTGTTTTGCTGTTCCTTTCATTCTGTCTCACACACACACACACACACACACACACAAACACACACACACACACACACACACTCTGTGAATTAGATTCATTAACATTGTGACAAAGTCACATGTTGCATCAGGTTATAAAAAGTGCATCATATTATCATTAAACAACACTGTGTTTGTGCCTGTGTGTGTACTGGAGGTTTGATAACATGTCAATATAATTCTCATGACTTAGTCACAACAGGAAAAACACAGTTGCAACTAACTAAAATATTACTTATGGCTCAGTTCCATTTAAGTGACCCACTAAGCCTTCCAGTTAGCCAGCACGCACAATGCCCTGAAACTAACACCTAAGTAGAATAACATTAATTACACTTCCTTATTCATTGCACTCAGACACTGTTTGCTGACCACAGACAGCTGGACCTTTAAGTACCAATGCTCCAGAATGAGCAAAGCACTGAACACAAAAGTTACACAATGTGTCAGTTTGACTTTACAAGGTTTGTTTGAGGCCCTTTGATTAAAATCAATGTGGATTTTCTCTGTAACTAAGATAAACTTTATTACTGAAATGAATGAGTAAAATTAGTGCTTTGTGGCATGAGGCCTTCATCGAAGCAATATAAATATAAAATTATTCGTTTTACAAATCCCCTGTCCACATGACAATACATTTGTTTAACTTATAAACCTGTATTGCAGGTCTTGCTGGAATTCACTTTCAGTGTTACCTGTTCACCCCAGGCACTCTGCTAGTGGGCAAGCAAGCAAGTTCTCCTACAATAGCTTTTCAGTTTCTGTGTGTTTTAAAACATCTGAAAATTGCAACTTGTGATGATCCAAAGGATGTCATGTTGTTTGACTGACTTTATCGCAGGCAAATTGATTTCTTATTCATAACTTTACGACAGGAGATGATTCTGAGCAGGCCTCTATTCTGCTTTCATAGTTATATATGTATATATGCACACACACATTCTGGCATGTACACCAAATGAATATGAGCTGATTCGGATGCCTGTGTTTGTATGGCTTTGTGTGTATTTCCTGTGTGCATGAGTGGCTTCAGAGGGAATCTGTAAATAATACATTGCAGTAAACAAAGAGTTTGACGCCACACAATCTGATACGTTCATTACTAGTCAATGTTAATTACTCTGTGCCTCAAAATACAATTCAGCCTTCTTGAGAACGTGATACCAGAATACACAAATGAACAAGTAGCTGCAAAATCAGTCATAATGGAGGCATCCACTGACATCAAAAAGGCCTGTAAAACTATGTGGGGAAAGAAATCTTTAGTATTCCACACACATCATTCATGTGTTCCGGGCAGTTAGCTCAGTTAGCAGTTAACATACTACAGTATGTGTTGTTATGAGCATATTTCACTGAAGATTCATGGTGAATGAATAGGCCCCATGTTTAAATATTTTATGCAATGCCTACTGCATTCATGTCAGAGACTTTCACTTAATAATGTCTACCGTCTTCTGCTTCTTCACTTCAAGTCTAATGCTTCTTTTTGCTTCTTTGTTTGCACCTTGTGTTGTGTTCCTGAGTAAAATCAGACAGCAATTATGGGTTGTTTTCAGTACCTTCCTCGTTTTCTGTGTTTCTGTCTCTGTCTGGATGTCCACGTGCCTCAAGCACATTTAATGTCACCCTCTCTCTATCTCTCTCTCTCTCTTCACCCTCTCTCTCTCTCTCTCTTCACCTTCAGGAACCTTTTTTCCATAATGAAAATCACAAATGCTGCTGCCTCATTAAACAAGCACTAATTTCAGGAAGATTAAAGCCATTACAATTAGCCAGAGAAAGGAGAACAGGAAAAAAGAATAAAACACACTCTTATTTACACACGCCATTTAACCAAGGAACAGGATTTATGAAATCAATTAATAAAATGTGTAGAACTCTGAATGTGTGTTTGTGTGTGGGTCTCTAGTCAAGGTTGTTGCGTATTTGCGAGATAATTCATACATTACAGCTTAAAACAACAACAACAACAACAACAAAATATGAATCACTCTTCATTTCCACAGAAACATGAAAACAAACTCCACTGGGTATCTTTCTCTCTACCAAGGCAATGCATCACTTTGAGTATGTGTGTGTGTGTGTGTGTGTGTGTGTATGTAAGGGTGCTCAGGCAGCTTCAATGTATTTCTAGCTGCTCATCCACCTCAGTGACTCTCGCTCAACAAAGGCAAAACAAAGCCTCTGCACAACATCTCCTATAACCTGAAAAGTTGCTGATCAACAGTTTTATCCAAGTTCACATAAACTTCAAGTGCTGAACGTAATCACAGTGGGGGACAACAGTGTTCAAAAGAATCTGTCAGCCAGCCAAAAATAAACACATGACATTCGATTATCATTAATTAACAGCCATAAAATGAATACCACATGAAACAACTTGATGATGGAGTTTACGGTTTGCACGCTTCACCCAGAGTTGTGCTAGTTTGGTGGCTGTTGACCATTTGAAAGAAAAGATTTGCCTTACATGCACCCTTCATAAAATAATAACATTTTTGCTGCAGTGGTTTCTATCACGAGTAGAGTTTTATTTTTGCAGCCTTTAACGAAAGATTAAAGGCTGCCATAAGAATAACATTTGGCAAGCAGTTGTGTTATCTCTCGGCTGCAGAGTGTCTCAAATAAAAAAAATGAATAATTTGGCAGAGTTTTATTTCCTTTTCTAAACATTCCAAATAGTTCTCAGTTCAGAAAAAAATGGTTTCATATTAAACTTGTAATAACATTATTAAGGTTTATGCGTTCGATATAGAGGCTTATGGTGCGCTTATATTTGCACTGTTAAAGTCCCCTTAAGTAAGCAATATCAATAGTACAAAACACACAGTGTCAGAAAATGTTTTGCAGCAGTTTTGCAACTGTTTCATCATCAGGGTGTGATGTAGGGAGAGATGGACATTTTTGGTATGCTTCATGTGCAGTTTGTCAACATGTCTGTTAACAAAACATTAATATGAATGTTATATAGTGGTGTCAAAAAAACATGCACTGTAAACAAAGGGAAAATCCATAAATGGAAACCTAATACTCCAAGTAATAAATAATATCAGTCCATGTTCTCTATTTTAAACATATTCAGTGTTGGCTGCTACTAGATTTTGTTTTACCAATCAACATTTTGTCCAAACAAAATCATCATCTCCAAATTTGGTGATTTTGAATATTTCAGAAAAGAGAAGAATGACATGTACCTCTTTAGGTTGAGAAGATTCTTTTTGCTTCTTAAGATAGAAAAAACATTTCAAAACCCATTGGATTAGCTAAAGATGCATCGTCACTAAGCTGAAAACAAGGCTGTTTTTCTTAGCTCATGAAAAGTTAATGTTTTGGAAATACATGGTTTTCACACAGGACTTCAGAGAGGTGCATATTGACTGCACTGCAGTTACACCTGCTATGTGCTTTCCCATATGGGATGCTAATGCTAAATCTAACAGTTTTTCCACAATGTAAAAAAGCAAAATATATCTTTCACCCGAATCACCAATGATAGTACATAGCAATACAATCTCATACAATTACAAGTTGAATAAAATTATTCAAATATTCCCTCCAAGGTAACAAATCCACAGCTTATAGCACACAGATATCACTGAATGCCACATTTTAGGCTTCACCTAAGGAGCCCAGCAGACTGATGCTGCTGCTGCTGATGATGATGATGGATGTATAAAGACTATAAAGATTACAGGATACCCCATTAACACTACATTTTTCTCAGCCTGTGTGAGAGCACAAGTTGAGGAGACAAGCAGTAATTTGGGTAATTTTGCTCCGCGCTTCACCCTTTCCCTTAATGACAATAATTATCTGTGGAAAACATCTGTAGGATGTGTTGTCTCCCCCTCCCTTCCTCTCCTTCTTTTTGTCTGATCAATGTCTTTTCCTCTCGTGTCTCGCCAAATCACCAATGTGTCTCCTCTTCCTCCTTCCTTCTCATCCTCCTTCAATTTCACTTTGTAACTCTCACTCTCTCTCTCTGTTCCCTAAATCAGTTCCTCTGTTTTCAGTCCTCACCTTATACCAACCAAACAAACAAACAATTTAACACCTTCTTCAGTCTCCTTCTATATTTTCTCAGTACAAATGCGGTTTATAAGCTGTACATCTGAGAATGGACATTGTATTTAGGTCCAAAGCATTTTTCTTCTGTCTTAACTCACCTCTTGGCACAGTATGGTGTTCCTCAATCACATTTGGAGTCATGGGTATTGAGGCAGTGACAAAATGAAACTCTTACTCACCCCAGTGGTTTCTCCAGTCGGCTGGCTGGGGATCCAACAATCTCCCCGAGAGTACAGAACGTCTGACCCAAAAAGTCCTGGAAGGAATGAAAGAAGGAAAAAAGGGGGGAAAGAAGAGAGGGAGGACCGGTTGGCGTATGTGACATGGAAAGACAATAAACAGTAGAGAGTACAGTCAGACTTAAAAGAACTCAGAAATATTCCACCCATTCTACTACACATAAGGGATCGCTCACTCATGTTCCCTTAAATTTGCCGATCAGAGTTTAAAATGTGGCCGTGTGTCCACATTTGCCAAAAGATAGTGTTTTTTTTTTTGTGTAACATCTTTTGGTTGTAAAAAAATGGGATATGTTATTGATTGTAGTGGTGTCACATGAACCCATTGCATATTATGCTGGCAGACTAAAAACTGCAACGCTTTATGGCTTGCTGTCAAAAATGTCTCTTTTTTGCTTAAAGACGCTGTCTTGTGCTCTGCCCTCTGAAATGTAAAGCTAATTTTGTAAACTAAACTTAAATACCACCATAGCTATGAAGACTATGTGTGCAGTGGTTCCCAACTGGTCTAGTCTCAGGGCCTGAATTTTCCCTTAGACATCAGGTCACGGTCCCTGCATACAGTGGCCAACTTTAACGTCCATTCAGTTTATTTTCCTCTGTCGATTCCACCAGTTGATTTAAACCCAGGAGCTTCTTGCTGTGAGGAGACAGAGCTAATCACTGTAAAACACGTATTTTATTTGACACAATGAAAACTAAAATAACTTAATTACAACTGCGGCTTGAGGCTCAATGAAAGAAGGACGATGTACTATGAAGTGAGATATGGTACTTCAAAATAAAAGCTCTGTTCCAGAAATCAATTAGTTTACTAAAGCAAAGTAGTTGTTGTTTTTTTTGTTTTGTTTTTTGACAAATTTGCCCATATCCACTCAGAACAACCCACCTGTTGGGGACCATTGGTTTAATGACTTGTGGAGGATAACAGACAAATGATGGAGGGATTCAAAGCACCATGAACAATGACAAGAAACATGATTCACAACAGTGTAAGACATTAATGTAGATCCTTTTTAGAGACAGTGACATAGTTTCAGTCATAATCGTTGTTTTTAATTAGATAAAGCCTCTCAGTGTCACACAGCATTGATCTGCTACATTAGACAGGACATACAATTGGTTTCAACACCATCCTTTTTTGAACTAATTACAACAAAGTAGTGGAACAAACCAAAGACTCCTGAACTTTGACCACAGCAGACAAGGCATTGTAACAACATCAGGCTATTGTGAGTTTAATTTCAGTGAGTCTCTGGTCTGTTATGCCCACTTATTCCACTTGCTGTTATAAGGAAGAGCGTGGAAAGTCTCACCATCTCCATTATGTTACAAAACATGCAACAACAAATGCTAAAAGCCACGATGACTATTGATGAATATTTGGCCGCCCTTAGACATTGTTACAGTGGTTAAGAGCTGCACAGATAAGTTGGCTTGGCTCTCAGTTTTTGGTTCTGACCAGTGATGTCATCCTTCCTCCTGAGAAAAGGATAACTAATGTGAGACAGCAGCCATGCAGTGTCAGAAGTGAAAGAGATGCTAGGACCTACATTGAGTTCTGCGGGCTTCCAGAAAAGTTGGGCAGCAGCAGCAACAACAACGACAACAACAACAGAGCACATCATATACCAAGACACAACACTACCAAATACCTAGCACTCCTAGCACTGCCCAAGATGGCGAAATGAGAGTGGAAAGACAACATGCTGTGCCAGAACTAAAACCACCGACCACACAGGTGAGATTAAAGCTAGTGATGAAAAAATGCAAACCCCAGTCATCCAAATACATCAAATAATCATCAAAACTGATTATTTTGAACTTTTGTCAATGCTTTCTGTCACCATAGTTTCCAGCTTATAAAAAACATTGCTTTAACTTTGGAAACAAAAACCCATTATGTAATGTAATATATTGCTGAAAATGGAAACTAACAGATAAAAGCATTGCATAATCAAAGCTTTTCGACATGACTGTATAGCAAGTTATCACATAATGCTTATCACTGCAGTACCACTACGAGAACTAATAACAAAACAAGACTCAATCACAGATACATAGAAATAGAAACTGCATATGTATAGCACAATAACTTCATGGAAAACCCCTGTTAAAGTTTGTTAAACAAAGACAATAAACATTTGTATTTGGATACTTCTATAATCAAGCAATAAAAAGGGTTTGCTTTACTTCATCAAGAAGAAACCATGCACCAGGCGACACCGAATTAAAACATACGTGAAAAACATAAACATGACCACCATTAGACCACTGATAAAAATAGTTTAGCCAATCTCAAATCACTTTGAACACCATATTCCATAATGTTCAGAGCTATTTAAGCCAATAATTCAGATTTTACTCAAGACTGGCCTCCATTTTTCTGTGGTTCAATATTAAAATACATGCACTCACATGTTTGGACAGGTCTGGGCTTTTGGAGTCAACGTCATACCTGAAGGGAAACAAAATAAAAGCAGCAAAGCCATTTTACTTAAGAAATTGTAGAGTACACTCTTATCTAAGTGGGGACATTTTGATTGAAGGCAAGATTTGAAATGAACCATTGTGATCTATCATTATTGGGAGCAGAAGAAAAATACTTTCAGAACACCACACTTATCTCATTTATGGCTTTTCAGATGTTTGTTTGTTTGTAAGTTTCAGTACATAGTGTGTTTCAAATGTCTAGTGAAGGGAAAGGGCATGACAGTAATTAGGGATAGGGTATAAATTATAATAAAATGGAACAGAGAAAAGAAGGATAGCAGAATAAAAGAATAGATACGATCATATTTTCATTTGCTAAATCAAAAACCACATAAGAGGTGGATAGACATCATGAGAGATCAAAAAAGACAAAGGTCAGAATGAGTCATAATAAAAAGAGGACAGGATCTTAGCATCTTTTTAGATGTTACTATAAGTGGGACAGAGTAATTTGGGAAGGGTTCAACAAGAAGTATTATCCTCTTCCATAATAATGAGATGTGGCCCTGGTCTGATTTGCATGTGAATATCAAGCTATGAAAGTGAAGGAAATGGAGGATATGTGATGTTCCAAGATTAAACATCTGATAAAACGATAGATCCTGTACGCCCGGGGATTAATCATGCACAAGTAGACACAACATAACTAAAATCATGTGAAAGGCACATGAGAACATGTTGCTGATAGGTTGTACACACTACAGTGTTTATGAGTTACTGATATTGTGTGGTGGCATAGCTGTGGGGGATATAATGGTGTGTTGAGCAAAGGGTTATTCTGTTGATGGAGCTTTAAGGGAATTCTTGTTTATGTGATATTCAAATGGTGATGCAGATGCAGATTTTTGTGTGTCCACCCTTCAAGCAGGCCAACATCATGCCACAAATGCAAGAATGATACATTTTGAAATATATGTTCTGAAAAATATCACTCGAGTCGTAATTTTTTTTTTTATTGGACTGAGAAATCATTAATGAGAGACAGAGAGAGACACAGCTGACATATATGCCAACAAAATCCACTGTTAATAGCCTGACATTATTCGTTTTCTTCTGTGTAAAATTGAAGGCCCATAGTTAATAAACATTACTAAGAATTTCAAGTAGTTAATTTGCCTTAGTTTATCATCGTAACCAGCATTTACTGTGCTAGAACAGAAAGCTTAACAGGCTTGACAGTAACTAAGGGAGGCACAAGTCAAGCTACTTATTTACTTAGTTGAGCTGACATGTTTTAAAACGAGAGACCCTCCATAAAAGGCTCTTAAATTAAGATATCCATATAACTATGAAAATATTCAAAGCTTGCCTAGTTAAGGGTTCTAAGCTGTGACTGGACAATCTCTGTGCGGGTGCAGGGTTAACGGAGTGGCCATTTTGTTAAGACTGCAATTATAAGGCTCTCAATCTGCACAGATTAGAGGGAAAGAAAAATACACAATGAAGGAGGACAGAGAGCAGGAGAGAAGAGAGAATGATGGTACAACTTCAAAGGAAATCACTCACAAGTCAAAGCGAAGGTTCTGCTTCTCCTCAAAAAAGTAGTCCAAGATGTACTTTCGAACAAAATCTGGGTTTAAGGTGTTGTCTATCACCTCCGTTCTGCCGAACTGTGGAAGGAGAAAAACAGATGGAGGTCAGGAGAGGAAAATTATGAAAGGAAAAGCAAGACAACAAAACACTGTTTAATAAACAAATACACTTAGTGCTGTTGTCTCCTTGCACTTTATCTTTGTTTATTTCACTCTTTTCTTCTCTTTCTCAGACTCTCACTTATTACACATGCATAAATTTACAGAGGCCTGATTAATGGTGGTGTTTTTTACACGCTGCTGCTGTGCAGAGAAAGGCCGGGCTGTGTTTCCTGCTTCCTTGATCCTCATTCCTCTCCCACATTAATTAGAGCAGGATAACTCCCTCATCAACCCCACAGAGAGAAAAAGAGAGAAGGTGATGAAAATGTATATATAGAGAGAGAGAGATGGAGAGAAAAAAAGAAAGAAAGAAAGAAAGGAAGATAGAGGAAGAAAAAAAACAACTGAAGAGGCATGAAGAGCAGTGGGAAGAAAAAGGGGGAAATGGAAGGTTCGGACAGAGAAGGAGCGGAGAAGAGGGAGTGGGAAAAGAGGGGGAAGGGAGAGCAGGGGAAAGGCAGTGAATAAGGCTTCCTAATTAGTGGGATTTTAACTCCCAAAGTGCCAAATGTAGGGAAAGACAGAATAGGCTTGCAAAGACCAAGCAAAGCCACATCCATATACTGTACAAAAAGCTGATTAAGAGTTTCAAATGTGAGATACAGTGCATACATAAGTCATTTAAAGCCCCCTGGAATTACCATGTTTAATCAAATAATCCATCAAAATAAAAGTTTAAAGGTTTGATTTCTATTTCTTAAATTTTTCTTTGATGTATATTAATCACTGGTGTCGTACAAGCGCAAATACAATACAGTGACATGGCAGCAGTTGGTAAACGCATGGATGAAGTCAACGTTTGTGACCTATAGCATGCTACAATTTATGGTATTTTTGATGGACATTAACTGAAGTGCTTCTGATGGGATTTGCATCCAAATTGCATCCAACACATTTTCTAACAGATGATCCAACAAGCACAGCAACTGCCTAACAATTGTCAGGTTTTGAACTTCCTTCTCAAGCGTCCTCTTTTCAGTCTTTACATAACTACCTCCATCACTACTGTGAACAAAGAAGTGCAACACCATGAATGTCTTTGAGGAACATTTGTGCTAAAAGGTGTGCCCTTAACCTCCTTTCAATGATTTTTGCTTCACGCCCCCTCTATAACAGCAGGTTTTTCACGTCACCTTTGAGTGTTGCCATCCAGAACAGCTAAAAACACATTTACCTTCCTACGAGGTTTGGACAAGATGTCACATAAAGCAGATTGTTTTTAGGAGACCCCTCCTCCATTATTTCTTGCTTGCTAACTACTCAAGACATTGAGTGGCATAGTGAAAAACATTTTCCAAAGTGTCATTGTGGCTGGAATAAGTTGTTAAAATGCCCCAGGCCAAAAAAGTTGTTCTTTAGTAGCCTGTCACCTTGGAGTTCCCTCAAGTGCACACAGAAACCCAGACACCAGCACACAGTCTTATGCTGGAGTGCAGAAAAAACTGCAACTACAGCACTGCATGTGTTGAGTGAACTCTGTTAACGTGACAATTTGTTGAATTTTTATTTCACAAAGAAAATTACCAAACCATTTCTGACTTTTAATGATTACCGTTTCTCTACTTACATTAGATTTTTTTTCTTCTTAATTAATTATCAAAAACAAATTACTCTTAATGAATTCATCTTTATTTTAATCCTTCATTAATTTTGTTACAACTACTGTTGTGGTGATTCAATTCACGCAGTAATTGGAGTATTCCTGGATTGTGTCTCTTGCCTGCAGTGTAAAGATGTAAAATCGTATGCTTAATATTATACACAAACTGTGAATTGAAAAGCTGTCAAACTCTACAATTTCAATAAATGCCAAGGAAGCCATTTGCAAGTAGAAGTAAACATTGTTTTTTCATAATGTTAACGGATGTGTAAATTAACATTTTCAATCAATACAGTAAAAACAACAAATATAATACATAGTGGGCAATTAGCACAACACAAGTGCTATGCAACCATACACTTGAACACTTCTTTGAACTCAGTTTTTAAGGTTGTATTTTTCTCTGTGTGAGCCCACTGACTGAAGATCTAAATTTAACACCGGCAGGGGAGAAAAGTAGAGAAAAGGACGTGGATGTTAAATCTGTGGCCCAGACTTTTTAAGAGACCTTGAGGTGTTGATGAACTGCTGTGAGCACATGTTAGTAAAGAGGTGGGTGATGGCAAAGATGAGCTCCATAATGTGATTTCCCTGCTGAGTGGAAGAGACAATACCATGCTGCAGAGTTCATTAGATACTGCTGGGCCGCTGGAGCCGACTAATGAGAATCTGGCATGAAGTCCCTGACCCACACCCTCGACGTGTATGCACACATATACATATGGTAAATTGAACTCTTCAGGCTAGCAACAGCTACTGAAGAGACCTGCAGTGTCTGATACTGAAATGTGAACATGTCCCCGAAAACACAGATAGAAACACACACACACACACACACACACACACACAGTGTGAACGAGAGCATGGTGTAAAATAAAACGTTCCAGCATAAGAGAGAAATAAGAGGGCATGAGTCTAATCCTTCATTATCTTTGGGGTTCTGTTGTTGCAAACCTGAGCACACACAAACCACTTCTGGGGCTTTGTGCCATACGAATGTCCTATAGTTCTTTGGCAACATGGATTTTTATTCTACTTGTACCATGTTATGCAGACTGTAACATAGTGCTGATATAATGAGCTTGGTGGAGTCTTGCGTTGTAAATGACAGTAGTGTGAATTAGTGAAGAGTGGTACTGTTCTGGCCTCCAGTGAAAAGGACTGGGATGTGTTTAAAATTCCCCAGATGAGGGGGAAACACACAGAATATTGAACAGCCCCCCCCCCCCCACAGGAATGATAGAGTTATGGGTACTTTAGTTGTTGAGGGAGGAGAAGGAGCCAAACAACCAGTTGAAAACCATTTCTTCCTTAAATGCGCATGCAGTGTTGCATAGCTTCATGGGAAAACAAATCCCAAAGTTTGTTAGAGCTGAGTCACCGCTGTGATTGTGTGTTAGGACAAGACACGTGTACACATAAACGGTAGGCAAAAATAGACACAAACACACATGCATACACACACACTCTGGTGCAGCTACACACACTTGCATAAAGCACCAACAGCATGTGGTGGCATGTGTGTCAAATCAGACAGTGGGCAAAAGATGAAAAAGGTCACATCTTCATAATGCTACTGTATATTAGTACCATCCACCTTCTCTCTTGCTCTGACTCTACAGTAGCAAACAGAGGATCACGGAAATGCAGCTTTTCACCATTTTTGTGTAAGTGGTGGTGGGTTTTCTTTCCTCGCAACAGTCCTGCATTGATGTACTGATGTACGCAGGCTGCAGTACATCAAAAGTTGTCATTTGGATTTTGGCTATAATAAGGGTAGCTTCCAGCTACGAGAACTAGCCCTGAGCTTTAAGACGATTTTGGGGTGTGGACACAGTTGGAATTGCAGTTCATGTGACGCTACCAAAAACACATTTTGTTGATGCACAATCATCGAAAAAGAAAGAGCTGTAAAAACAATATCATAACTTAATCAATTAGGCCCAATTCATTTCAACAGTAACAGTATCAACAGTATTGGTAAATAATTTATTTGCCATTCGTGTGTGTGTGTGTGTGTGTGTGTGTGTGTGTGTGTGTGTATGTTGCATGCCAACAGGCAGCCAAAGAAGGACTCTAACATGCATGCTTTACAGTATGGGCTCAGAAGAGCCTTAAAACCTTTGTTATGTGAATAAATGGGGAGCCATCTCAGAACACAATATCAAGTTCTCTTAATACAGTCATGGTGTGTTTTCTGAATTTCCAAATTATTAAATGACAAATCATCATCATCATTTAAAGAGGAACTCCACACTATTTATTTTTTGCCCAGTACACATTATCACATACATATTATGTTAATAAAGTAAATGTTTGGAACAATACACATATTATGTACAAAGACTGCCTTTTCTGCTCAAAATTAGCTTGTATGCATCTGCTTGGATTTGAAAGTTCAGTTCAGACAAATTCTCTGGCTCCTCCCTAATTGTGACGTCACAGTACACCTGTACAGCACTGCAGCAAGGTTAAAGTTGAACCAATGGAGGTCGGCAAAAGCTAGATTTTGAGGGGGTGTTAAGTCATCCTTTAATGATGCTAGTCGTAACTTTGTTACTTTCTTTTTTGACGCTTTGTTTTGCCTTTATTTGACAGCAGAGAGTTGATTTAAAAGACACTTGTGTTTACATTACTTGTTTGAGGACAGGTCTCTTTTCTGTGTATTTCTGACAGTGGTCTCACTACACTGAGCTTGTATTAGTCAATACTGAAAATACTGAAAATAGTTCAACAGTATATTTGTAGCAAGGGAGTAGTTTTACCTGGTGCTTGGTAAACAGACCTAAGAGCGTTTAGGTCTAGATTCTTGAGTCCATAGCCAGATTTGTTTTCTCTATTGTTTTAGAGGGGGAGTCATTACTGTGGGTTATTTCCTGGTGTGATATAAATGGATCAACCAAATGATTAAGTTCTGTGATCTTGGTAAGTTATGGCTAAAATGATGCAGACTTCTACCTTCATCACTTCATCTAATCAAGCCCTTCATAGAGAGCACCAACGGCATTAACATGACAGACATGATGGCTTGCACATCAAATACTGTACGAGGTGGAAATCATCATCAATTGTGAGTCAAGCCTTATAGGTATGCTAAGGGTCCTGTTGGAAAATGTTATTTGAAGTTCATGTTTGGGGGTGTTCAGTCTCACAGTGTCACCTGGAGCCGCATCAACACCTATCGCTTCCAAACAATATGATTGTGGATGTGATGATTTATCTCTGCGACTGCTTTAAATGTTTACATTTTTAGAAGAAAATCTGTGAACAGAGTGAACTTTAATTTGACTCGAAATGAAACTTAAGTGAAATGCTCGTTATTTTGAACATGCTTTGTGTACTTGATTGGATTAACAGCCTGTTGTCTCACATATTTTTACATGCACTTTACATATGCACACACCTATGCTTGAAGTATATACACATATGCATACACATTTTCTCACAAACGCATGCACACAACAGAATCCCTCTCAGTCCCTCAGCTACATTTGAATGAAAGCCCACACAGCCATCTGCTCTCAGCGGGTAAACACGAGCAGGAGATGAGGGTCACCTGATGTATGAATACATATGAATTTTATTAAGTCATGATCCATTATCCCTCCACAGTGGACCAGGTCTGTAAAAATAATATCTGTGGCCACTTTGATGTATTGACAGTTTACACCATGTGATGAGTAATGTTAAACATGGGGGCTGACATCAAAGACAACTACAGTAGCCTGTAATGGGAATGTGTGCATAAGCATGCACAGGAATATATTTTGACTGTAATAAACACAAAGAGGAATTTGCAAGGATACACAAAACACTACTAAACTAAGTAATTCAGAGTTTCAATTATTCATAGATGCACAAACAGACATATACATTAGGCACAAGCATTAGAAGCATTAACTTAATAACTATAAAACACAAAATAGCAAATATCACTCCCTGGGTATTTATTGTCTTTCTCTATTCTCTGCTAGTGAGAAATCTTGATCAACTTTTCATGTCAATCTTGTCCTGGTTGACAATAACAAACAAGTCTATTCTAAATGGAGTCAGCACACTGTTTTTATTTCCAAGCACTGAAGCTGAGCATCAAATCTAAGTAGCAGCACACGCTGTATACTTAGCACACATATACTTAATCATACAAGTGGAAGAGCATAACACAAACATAACTTTTTATCCCCACTGTTATTGCAGTATACCCTACTTTATCTTGTCTAATGGTTTATTCTCAGTGTCTGTACCTTGATTCTGCCTTTAAAAGCCCTTTGTAGCTCAGCTTTTCAAAGCACAAGGCTGGTAATATTCTACATTTTTGTTTTCAACTAATCCCATGAAAAGACCACAAATATGTCAGTCCATCTCTCAGTACCTTCCACCTTCCCTACCCTGTGCTGTTCTGCACCAAGCCCAATTGATTCCTACTAAAGTTATAAACCCCTCACACCACACCTACAGAAAAGAAGAATGAATGGACACACAGACAGAATGGTTAGATGATAAGTAGGGTGGATGGTCATGCTGCATGAACTAAACATGGCAAAGTGAGAGCTGGCCTAATGTGTCCCCATGTGCTGTTTAGTCTCCAAAGTGTCAACATATTGATCATTACATTGTGACGTTTTTTTTCTTTGTTGGGTGAAGCCTCTAATTAGAGAATATTTCCCTGGCATTTTCAGACAACTGATGGCAGTTTTAATGAAGCGTTAAAGTCAACAACGGCATGCTCACAGTGAAAAGATAAACAGAAGGATGGAAATGTCTCAACTAGAGCCGAACCCTTCTCACTCCACACACAAACACACACAATTACAACAAACATTTAGTGAGCACAGCAAGGACTTAATTAAGTTCTTTCTTCTTTTTTATGTGCGTGTGTGTATGGACTCACCTCTCTCCACTGTTTGGTTTCCACACCTTGAGTATAGAGCACGCATACTGTGAAAAATAAATGAACAAACGAACAAAAAAGCAAAATGAGAGGCGCAAAGAGGGAAAAACAGAGAGACAATCAGAGAAATGCAGGCAGATGCCAAATGGGAAATCAATGCGAGGGTTTTAGCTCCAGTACAGTGAGCAAACAGCAATGGCACTCTGAGCAAAACAAAGATTTCCCAAAGCACAGGGCAACACATCCACAAAGACAGACACATCGACCAGAGAAGGAGGACAAAAGACAAAATTGGAGCAGGACTGAAAGCTGTATTTTTTTAAACTACAGAGCTCCTGCACAGGGACGACATAAGAGCACAGACAAACATTCAGTCTATACGACATACTCACATGGATCTGACTTGGAGAATGTGTCTTTATCCAGCAGATTTCTGAAAAAAAGAAGGAAGAGAGTTGTTTTAATGGAGGTGAAGTGGTCAGTTGAAATCTTTGTGGCTTTCTAGGTATATTTTTTGTTGCACCACATTTCCCCCTGTGATTGTAGGATATGTTTCACCACCACACTTGGCATCAAAGGACCATAACACTTTGCAAATATCTCAAGGAAATAGAAATAAAACACAGAAGTAAGTAGCGATAACTTTAGGTTAAACATTTTAACACAAGAGGATGAAAAATGATTGCCCTGAACATCAATCTTTAATAGTTGTCTCTGTTTTCCTGTCAGCTTCTGATCATTTGTTACGGTTACCAGTATTGTATTTTAGGAGGTTTTTGAGTAATGGGTCATTCCAAAACAATGTACTGAAGTACTTCAAGGATACTTTCACACTAGTAATTTAATCTCTTTTTAAAGGCCCTGCACATCCACAAAAGGGTTTTCAATCAGTCTGGCTGATTAGACCTCAGATGAGGTTGAAAGTGGGTGGAGCTATGTTATACAACAAGTTCTTGACTAAATACTTTTGTCCGTGTGTCTTTAGAACGACACTTAGAAGAGTGCTCTGATCTGATGCTCCTATCAACAGGACGACAATATTTGTCTGTGCCTTCCCAAACCACAAATCACTATTGGAAAAATCGATCAGTTTTATGATGTGACACCTGCTGTTGTCTTAATGAGATGATAGTTTCAAATTACATGAGGTCACCGGACTCCATCATGTGCTATAATAATTAAGTACGATTAAGTCCTTTGTCCCGATCTAGCAGCTAACAGGCGAGTCATAGAGACAATAATACACGATGTGTACACGCCCACACAGTCCTGAGTAGAGGTCTATTTAGTCAAGTACAGTGTTGGTGCACTTTCAAAGAAAGTTCAAATCAATATATCCATTTGGTTCTAGTTATAATCAATGACTACATGCTTTTTAAAGGTAGTTTTTCTGTGTGGCTCAAGATAATGGCACAGATCAAGTTCTGTATGTCTAAGAGATAAGAAAGCACTTAAGCTTGAAACCACAGCCATAAAGTGTCTCGTTGCACAAATAAGTTTTACATCTAAAATCTCATGCATGTGCAGGTCTGATATATGCGATGTGCACAAACACACATGCTCATTTATACATTCATAGACTAAAACATCAGTTGGCACAGAAAATTGTTGGGTTTGGTATCTCGTACAATAGCTGCCTGATTACCAGCATGTCTATGTGTTTACTGGATGCTCATCTCTTTCTCTGCCCTCCAAACACCCACCACGCCTCCCTCTTTGTGATGGCATTCAGTGCGTAACCTCACACTTTTCATATTACAGCAAAAATAGTTGCAGGGTAAAAACGTTTGATTAAGATTTGCTCCGTAAATTAAACTATTTATTAAATTTAATCATCCAGTGGATTTTAGGGGCACTTTTTTTTTAAATGATGTCAGTTACCCTAAATTGCAATTTCAATTAATTCCCAAACTAATGCTATTTATTAGCAGCTGGTAACTATGACAGCTAATGTCAGGAGTCATAATTTCAGTAGGTGACCTATCACAGATCCCATTTTGAAGAAATCCTCTGAATATTAAGTTTGATTAGCGCCTGCAGCATTCATTTACAGCAAAGGTTGGGGACAGAAAATTATAGGCTTGTGTAATGCGAAAAGAAAGACCAAAAAGGTCATCAGCAACGTTTTTCATACTGTGTGCTTCTCAGTCTATCTGTTCCACTCCAGCATCCCATCGTTTCATTTGTGAAGTGCAGTTTTCCAAACGTTTCCTTCCTCTAAATTCTAATTTGAGCTTCACACATGAAAAGAGTGAATGGCGAAGACAATTACTATAACCATAATATAATAAACCTTTTAAATAGTATATCAAAGCTACACATGCTTAGAGGAATATCATCTGGAAAAAGTATTTTTGTATACATTTATTTGACATATGATTAAGTTATGTTTGAAGACTCACAACTTTCCCTCATGTTTTCATATTGGCTTTAGATGTTTTGATCTTTAATTTAAAGACCATTAGTATCAAAACGTAGAACTCCTCTCATTATATATTGTGTTGGTTTTATGTGCCTTACATTCCCATAAATACATCATAGTAATTTTTTCAAAGACTGATAATTTAATTACTATTTGGCTCCTGACAGTGAGGTATTCACATCTCTTGTGAAGTGTGTGTGTGCTGGAAGCTTTTCTTGGCTGCATTTGGAGATATTCCAATATATTTTATGTTTTTTTGTTGTTTTTTTTTATTCAGAGAACCCATGTCTCATCAGAAGTTGGATCAATCAATCAGATTGCGTGATGCAACCATAGAACATGTTGTTAAGATTTGGGAGGTATTGAAGTGTTAAATTGATTGTGTTTAGTGAGCAGCTCAAAAAAAAGAAAATACCCCACTTGGCAAATTAAGGTGTGTTTTGGACTCAAGGGTTACTCATATATGCATTTAGAGTTCCTAAGTATAATAAAGGTTATATATTACATAGGTACTGTAGATAATATATATTTTGGATTTCAATTGGAGTCTTCATTAATATGTGAAAAAAAACATGAATGGAAACCAGAAGGAAGGCACAACTTAAATGTGTCTTATTCTATTTAACTATGAACAAAATGTTACCCTAACTTTAACCAAATCTGAATTTAGGTTACAAATGGGTAAAAAGGACCCCCAAAAAGTGCATTACGTTCTATCTTTGGCTCCGTCTGGACACATGAAATAGAGGTTGAGAGTGCACTCCCTTATTTAAACGTTTACTCTTGAGCCTTATTTTAATACATTTTCTATAAATCTTTCTCTCTCTTTCTAACTTAATCTCTCAACCTCCGCTCGTGTTTTGGGTGCTCGCATAACACCTCCATCATGCTTGCTTGACCTTTTCATAATGCCTGCCAGAGGCTACTGTGTACCCAGTACTATTACCCTTCATGTTTTCTTTTACTCACTCAGTCACTACAGTGACCATGAGAGCCCTCACTTGAGATGCCAAAGCCTGCTGGCTTCTCCTGATTCTTGTTTCTGTTTCATTCTTGTTTCATTTTCTTCTGCAGTTTATATTGTCATAAATCTTCATCTGGGTTCTTTCATCAGCCAATCTATTTTAATCTTTTCTCTGCTTCTGGATTTCTTCCTCTCTCCCTTTATAGTTTTAGAAAAGCAAATTCAGAAGACAATTGCTGATAAAAAAACAAACATGAATTCCGGAAATCTTGTGATTTTCATCTTCTGTTCAAAATTACAATGATGACACAGATTGTCGAAGTGCCTGTGATTAAAGCGTTGGAGCAGTTAAAACTCAAGGAGCAGATTCCAAGGCTCCAGGAAAAAGTGTCTTTCATTACAATTTGACCTAAATTGAAAAAAATAATCGATTTGGCACTGCTAAAGCAAGATAATTAAATAAGCACACACTGCATTGACTATAAAAGAAATGTCATCCTTATCACAAATACTGCACTGCTTCAACTCCAGTAGAAGAGATGGAAGTTTGAAAAAACATCTTGCTGTTTTCAGTTTATCATGCTTGTATGCTAAATGTCTCAGGAATGTATTGTTTTTAATAATTGGATGCTTTGTTTGCATTAATTTATTCAGCTCTTCTCCAAATACACATTCAGTTAGATTGGATTATTTCCATTCACTAACCCATCAGCCCTCAAAGGGTACATTAACACACAACGTGATGCAGCAATCACAATTATTGAGTGTGAGTACTTAAGTAAATACCCAAGCAACATTGCACACTGTAAATATCATAAACTGCTGTACAGTATCATGGTCTTTCAAAACTATGAGACCAATAAGTCAATGTCAATGGGGGTTTGAAGATTCTCCAGTATTAACCAAAGATTCAAGATTTAAGATTCAAAAGAATATATTTGGATCCAAATTAAGCAAGAAATTCATAAAAAACCTGCTGTCCAAAATGGAGTTTGTAGTCTCTGTGCTCCTATGCCTCTAGTATCCAGACTGACCATATAGACAAAACCAAATGCATATAATTTTGTACAAAAATCATCTGAGGCTTCAGCACAAGAGCTAGCATAAGCTACTGTAACTGTATGCTAAGTGCCCCGCATAAAACAGCAGAAAGTTAAACGTCTAACAAGCCATAGAGACCTTGTTATTTATAGTCAGAGTTAAAAGTGTTAATATTGTAATTACATTCATAAGATGGTCATAAAACAGGACTCCCATGTTGCTCTATTTCTACCAGATGAGTAGGCTACGTATGCAGTTTTTTCTAACACTTTAACACATAGCTTAAAATAACAGTGAAATTATTGTTACAGCATCTTTAGCTAAGTAATTTTAGGGATTTGATTTGATTGTTCAAAAGTGGGGCGACTTAGCCAGCATGGTAATTCTGGAGAATCACAGCCATTTGGAGTGGAAAACTGTACAATATATCTCCCTCATGACATGAACAAAGAGGGTAGATTTGTTGGCCCCCACTTGCGTTGTTAATGTTTTTGTGAGCTGCAGAGCAGCTGTGGCGCAGGAGCAAGGGCAGGTTGTCCATCAATTGTAGGGTTGGCGGTTCGATCCCTGGCTCCTGTCAAAGTGTCCTTGAGCAAGATACTGAACCCCCAGTTGCTCCTGATTTTGGAAGTCGCTTTGGATAAAAGCGTCTGCTAGATGCAATGTAACTGATATCAAAAATACACAACTCTGAACCTTGACTAACTACTATGACCCCCAAGCTAACAAAGTGAAATGCTGTTTTATGATGGGAGGGGTTATAAACATTATGTTACTGGAACTTTGATACTGTTACTAAATGTTAATTTGAGTGCACACCCTATCATAAGTATTTTGTCTTTGTACTGTTTTATTATTACATAAATTACTGTTTAGTTTAGAGAGAGCAGGTGTATAATGTAGGAAAAGGAGGTTGCTATTTTTCTGACTTCATCTAAAAATTATACATTTAGAGTGTGGGAGTCTACCTGACCTTTCATTTATTCTATTTTTATATTAAACGTTGTTAGCTCTGAGTGTATCAAATTGTGTTTATATCCCTAGCATATCATCAAGAATTAGAAGAAATCAAAGCCAGTGTGCATAAATCTTGGCATCCAGTTCCTTTACAATGTTCTTGTCTATAAAATGATTATGTAATTAGACAACAGATAAATAATAAAGCAATTAACTAATTAAAGATATATCTTTGATTTTCTCATCAGTAAATGAGATATTGTAATGCTGCAGAAATCTGTTGAGTATCCAAAGATCTGACACAGTCCCCTTTTCCTGTAAAATATTCTTTACTTGTGTAACTAAAATAACCATAGAAAAGTCATAGGTGGTAGAGGGTTATTATAGGATTAATGGTTTTAATATTTTGATGCAGGACCTTTTGGGAAACCTCTTCACCTCATAGGAGGAGTAAAATATCTCGTAAACTTTCAGTAGAAGAAAGTAAAGTATGTTTGGTACAAAACATTATAAACTAAAACTAGCCAATTCTTGCATTTTTGTAGGGATTGTGTGTGTGTGTGTGTGTGTGTGTGTGTGGACATGTATGACTCATATTGTGGGGACATAAATCTGTTTAGCCAGTCACATTGTAGGGACTCGCCTTCATTTCAGAGACACAACCTATAATGTAAATCAATAGATTTTAGGGTGAAGACTTGGTTTAAACTTCGGGTAAGTCAAGTAGTGGTTATGGTTAGGGTTGGGGTAAGTCCCCAGGAAATGAATGTAAGTCCATGTAATGTGTGTGTGCATGTGCAGACATTATCACCCAAGCATGCAAGCATCCAACCAATTATTTTAGTATTTCCTCCATTTCTCCCTCTCTTTCCTAATTCAGTTAATGTTGTTCCAGCACACTGGTCCAAAATGAATCAGCCCATATGTCATCCACCACTGCCTCCTCTCTATCTTTGTCATTTCCACCTCCTGTTTATCTGTTGGCTGCGTATTATCCCTGTAATGGTCTCTCCATTATCTCTTATGTTAAATGTAGCCTCAAATTGCTTTCATCCCTGTGCCACTACTCTTTATTTTCCAGCATTCACTCAGTCAACTGATATCTTTTTAGTTGTGACCAGCGGCCGGTTTAAATCACTTTATCCCAGTCAAAAGCTACATGCTAGAGATAGCAGGGTCAGATCTTTAAAAACTGCAGATAGTGTAAATGTGTGTGAAAAGCAATTTTGTCTCGTCCCGTTGTGAATAATCAAAGAAAATGCTTTCACTTTTGTGTTACTTTGATGTGATGATAGATTTTTTTTAAATAAAGCTCGTGCTGCAGCTAAGAAAATGTCAATTTGATCTAGTGGTTCAATCACACTATCCCACTGAATGAACACATGTCAGGCCAACTGTAACTTTCTTTCAGAACTGATACCTTAGTGATCTCATGTAAGCTTTTTATTGGATATAAAGCTTGAGGCAGGGAGGGTATTGTATACCAATTGCAGTTTGGGCCACAAGGTCCTCTGGGAGTGGTGCTTCCATATTTCCAGAAAGATAATTGGTGAGGAAGATGTTTTTTTATACATAGTCCAATAACCTATACATGGTTTTGTGAAGAGCATGATAGAAGCAGCCCGTGTTGCTATGGTGATGTCTTTTAATGAGAGATCCTGGTTTTTGAACATAGGTAGCACAATAAGATGCAGAGCTAATTTTGTAATCCCCTGTTCACACCCTATTGCAAACAATACGGTTATGGAATATGGCCTTATATTATGTAGTTTACGTTTTTTTTTTTATCGTTCATTTGGCACATTTAATTTTATCACTGACACATTCAATATACGTTACATGTTGCAAAGATCAGATGAGTAATGGCTATCATGATGTTTACCATCATTATAGAACAGTTAGGCCTATTTATCTCCAGGATTAAGCTTTTACATATTCATTAAAACAAACAACATAATGAGACAGTTTATGTCCATTAACAAACAAAAAACTACACTACATAATTACAGCTTAATTACACACTACTGTAATTACAACAGCACCAAAAAAGTGAAAAGGCCAACAGAAAATACATTTAATTATTTACTATGAAGAGGTCATTTTGGGCTGTCATTGAATAATCACAAGCCTTTGGTGCCATTAAATTATTAAAAGCTTATACTTTCTGACAAGTACATTTTAAAACCCATGCTCTAGACCTCTGACAAAACCAATTTCATGTCAGCTCATGTAATCTGAAGTACATGATAACTGCAGTCTGGAAACATAAACACAGATAAATGATAATTGCCGTTCAGTTTTACATGTTCTAAGTAAATTGGAGGATCAGATGAGAGATCTCTGAGATTTGAGAGAAGGATGAACTTCAATGAATTTTACAGAAAGAGTCCATCTGCTATGTCCCCTCATTTTTTTATAAATAATAACAATTGCGTTCAATAAATTGTAGCCACCATTTGTAAGACTTTTTTCTTTTACTAAACTTTTGGGTAGACAAAATGGACAAATACCATAAATTCTCCAAAAGGTTACTTCAGTGACAAAGAGAACAAGGCTTTATTTCTTATGTCCCCTTTTCCCTCATTACTGCAAAGTCAAAACTTCCTCCATGTTTATCCGTTGTCTGGATAAATTCAGTACAATGTTAATTTCCAAAGCCTTTATTCCATCTGTAAAGAAAAAGTCAGGTGTTCTACTTTGCCTTTTCCTAAAATTATGTTGAGTTTCATTCATGGGAGTTTAACACTTCCTCAAGAATTTTACACTAAAAGTCTTGTAGCCTTCCTTTTATACGGCTTATAATGTGGCAAAACATTAGGAAGTGATTAACTTTTTTGTATATAGCTTAACATCAATCAGGAGCATGGCAAAGAAGAAACAACTGGAATTCATTATATAAGTATGTAAAAAGAATTATATAAACAAATAGAAATGCTGAATTGCACAGTGGTGAGTATGACTTGACTCTGTTATACTGTAATTAGTAATGAGGCAATTCCACCTACGTTAATGTGTTTTTTTTACCTGGCCTGTATTTGTTTGTGTTGGCTACGCCCCTGGCTAGTATTTGAGACTTGGCCACTAAATGTCAACCTTTATATGAGAATATGTGGCGATTTAAAGTTAAGCAGAAATTTAAGAAACCAATAGACTGGCATCCAAGGTAATGATTAAGGATACACGCTCACACACATACTGTACTCACACTAATTGAATCCTCATGTCAACCATGCACATGTTGGCACAAAATATACAATCACCCATATCCAGTGCAGCAAATGCATAGCTATAGAGGCGTGTATGAAGACACTCAACCAGGAAGTGGGGCAGAAGCATGACAAAGGCTGCATTAACTGAAGCTTCAAACACCCAGCAGGAGCTCAACCTGAGTGTGTTCAGGGTCTGCGGAAACAAAAAAGCTCATCAAAGTGATTCTTTTATTACCCTTTGTCAAGTGCAACCCCCACAGCATATGCCTTCCTAAACACCAGCCCCAAGTCAACAACGGTTCTGCCCTAAATTTTGAAAAACCTCACCCAAAATTTCATTAGATGAGGTGCTCATGTTCAAAAATATACAGCCACATAAAACTTTAGAGCTTTATTGTAAAGATGCATGTGGTACTCAAATGAGCCCAATAAAACTCAAGCCAATTTTAAGAGTCTTAAATCTGCAGAGACTTTGAAAATGTTCTTAAAGAGTGTATATCTCCAGGGTTGCAAATTGTGGTAATTACTTTAAAATACAGTCCTCTTTTTCTAATAGTGAAATCTCCTGATCCTTTTCTACACAGCAGTGAACAGGAGATGTAGCTTGAAAATTCATTCATAATTTAAGGTCACAGCATTTTACAGAGAACAGCAAGTAAAAAGACAAAATCTCAGAAAATCGTTCCAACAGCTTTTTCAAATTAGATGTGAGTTGGTCTTAAATATGCCTTTAAGAATTAGATTTAACTGTTCACTGGGGCATTATAACAACTACTGCTAGGACATTAAATATTTAAAATGTGTCACCAGATTTGCATTAGGTGTTGCGTAATCAATTTCAAAGGGATTGGCAATACTAAAGGGGTTTCAAACTAACTTCCTGAAACACAACTTCCCTTATGCAAATGAGGTTATGAAAAGATCTGAGATGCACGGAGGCACTAGGGGCAGGATTTGGGTATGTATGTCTCTGTGCACAAGGGAATTTGTGAAATCAAGAGAGCAGAAATGTAAGAGAAAATCAGATGTAAGAACAAGAAGAGGAGAGGAGAAAATGTGTGTCAGAGAATGTGTGTGTGTGAGGAAAGAGTGGGAGAAAAATGAAGTCCTCAGAGATTAGATCAGAAATAGACTGAGTATAACGGAGTTCCCCTTGCACAGGGAGAAGAACCAGCCCCTGTTAGACAGACACACAGACTTTATTTACAGAGATCTGACACACACCACAATAATTAGACTGCTATTTCCCTCTAACCTGCAGGAGGTTCCTCAGCTCTCCAACTCTAACTGCTCAGAGTGCGGGCTGAGAAAAGGATAATAAATATCTAGGGATGAGTGGTTCTTTTTGAAGAGGCATTCAAGACATAAAAATTGAGCTGATGAGGAGATTCTTGACTTGGAGTAGTGCACAAGTCAGCATAAATAGGTTGCCACAGGCTGATAATTAAAACTTTGGGAGCTTATTTTAACATAAATGAGGAGTTCTCACTGACACTGCTCACTTTTAAAACGATCCCAGATGTATTCAATTACAATGTGATGTACTGTTATGTAATATTGGCTACATGTGAATATTTACCCAACTGCCATGGGTGTTATAGAGTCTGAACCCATGTCTTATGGAAGCCAGCATGCCTATAGCCAACATAAAACCCTATTTCATGCATTTAAATAATGTTTCAAACACAGTATTCCCTGGAAATTTACATCCAGGAAAATACTGTGAAATGCATGTGTGCATCGGGGGTGGAAGATTCCCTTCGAGAGTGTATTTTTCTGGTGCAAGGAGGACATTTTGTGGGTGTAGAATTAATCTATATTGTATTCATACAGCCCTGGCTCTGTGCTTGACCTCTTGCTTGCACACAATGCAACGAAACTCAAGACTGAGGTGTGTGTGTGTGTGTGTGGCTGTAGAAAACAGATCTGGATATTTATCACCTGCAGAGTCACTGAGTGAATTCTGAAAGAAAAGCACAATTGAAATGGAGTTTCAGATTTTGCAAAATGCACTGCAAGTTTGTTTTGTAACAGCAGACAGACAAAGTTAGAGACTATCTGTTGAACATAGTGAAGCATTTATCAGCTAAAGAGCCAGATATTTACTTCAGGGGTTGGTAGAGACCAAAAACAGAGGTGAAAGAGAGTGAATATTGGACTTGCATTCATCAGGTAGCCACAAACACAATTCCAAATGGGTGATAATGTTGCTGTGTAACTGCTGGATCTGTACAAGCAATTGTTGCTGACAAATTTGCCATATCAACTTAACAGGTGATGATATGTCAATGTTGTGTTCACAACTTGTTCTTACTGATCCCAAGCAGTTATTGGTATTAGGTCTGACAAGTACATATTTTACTGCTGTCACATTTCAAGAGAAACAGTTTTTTAAAAGTGTGTTTGTAAAAGGAAGGAACAAACAAATATTTTTGTAATGAAATCAAATCCCCTAAATATCAAATAATATTATTTAGTCAAATTGCTGACTTACACATTGATTCACAGGAAACAATGCATACATGTTATCCAGTGTTACTATTTGTCATTTTATCTAATTGATATCACCGAAGTGTTTACTGTTAACTTTTCTAATGTCATATCCAAGCTGTATTAAACTGCTGCTAATGTTAATCGAACATTTTCTACTGCTTGTGCTAGCTCACATTGAAAGAATTGGTGAAATACGGGGTGGGAAACTTTTATTGTGAAACAAGGAAATGGAAACGCAAAGCATTTGTCACCCAGATTAGTAATGACAGCGAGCTATGGAGAGAAACTAGTTTCAATATGGTCACAAATGTGTATTACCTAACTTCAACTTCATGTTAATATTTTATGATTTTTAATTTTACCTTCACAGATCTAAAAAAGGTCTGCTTTCAAAAAGCTTCCTGTGCATAGGAATGTATAAAAATTGTATAATATAACTTTAATGCCATAGTCAGCCACTTTCCCTGGAGTTTGTGTTCAGAAGAGATACAGAAGAAAGAAGAAATTTGTATGTACTGTACATAGGGGTTACACATATCTCATTAAACAATTTCAAAATTAGCCTAAATGTCACTGCAGTAGATAACCATACCCATTGAAGTTCTGGTATTGGTTATATTTGGGAATGTTTAAAATTTCCAAGGCATTCTGGTAAAAAATAAAAAAAGCATGATGGTGAAGCTAAAAAATAAATAACTTTTTTAACCTCTTAAAAGCATAATGATTACAAATATGAGGTTTTCATGAAGCAATGACAATTTGTCACTGAAGAAAAGCAGAAACAGGCTGAGTTTTTTCCTCAAGGACATTTAAGTTGGGATGGATTGTAATAAGAGGGCTACCCTCACACTCTTGAATGAAAAAGCATTTCCTGTGAGACAAAATGAAAGGGATGTGTGGATAGTTGCGGTGGATGACAGAGGAAGGGAGGAGTTTATGAGGAATTAGTAGGGAAGAACAAGGTAACAAGAGAGTTGCGCTTAGAGAGAGGAGTTATAGTGGATGTAAAAGGAAGGAACAAACGACAACAGATGGAGAAGGAAGAAAAAATATAGGAAGCGATAAAGGAAAAATGTGGAGGTGGAAGAAGGAGGGTAATCTGTTTATAAGAGCGTTGGGTAAAGCATTATGCAGCACAGTGTTATTAAAGCTGGATGATGTATAAAAAATTACTTTCAGTGGCCCTTTGTCACTGTCTTGTCATATGTACATTTTATTACTTCTCTGCCATATGATTATGCTGATAGCTATAT
Organism: Nannoperca australis; assembly: GCA_036023655.1. Taxonomy (NCBI): domain Eukaryota; kingdom Metazoa; phylum Chordata; class Actinopteri; order Centrarchiformes; family Percichthyidae; genus Nannoperca; species Nannoperca australis. The sequence continues at coordinate 6,400 of JAVQJD010097857.1, read as the reverse complement.
TTAAAACAATATATATATGTTCTTCACTAGTGATATAAACATCCACATACTGTTAAGTTTAGACCTCTACAAATGATGTTCTCTAATCTATTTTATCCCCATAACAAAACGAGCAGTAGCGATTCATAAATAAATCTCTCTTCATAGCCTCAATCATCTGAGTCCAAACTGTAGTGCTGGCATTACTTTAGTGTCAGATCGATGGCAGAACCAAGCAGGATCGTTTTTCCCACCAGCTGTTGAATTATTCAGTCGAGGACATCCTCTGGGGAGATTCCTGCTCAACCTGCCAGACAGACACAGCGAGCTTGCAGCCTGGCAGGGAAGCTTGGGATAATTACAAAATTCCCAACAGCATAGATTTTTCCATGGCCCAAGTCAGCAGAGGTCAGGTAACGGGCAGCATTACAAACTGTACGGTTAGGACCCTGACAATCTGCGGTTCATTGATCATTTATGATTTGCATCATCAATTTTTCAGTGAGCTGCACAATGTGATGTGTGACTTTGTATTTTTTTTAATTGTCAGGTAAAAGTGTCGTAACATCGTGCCTTTGACATGCTGTCACACAACAAGAATCAGCTTGTATTTTGTTGGTAAACCAGCAATCAGTATCATACTGTATGCATGTCTCCAATTGAAAGGCAAGAAACATCCAGCTCTCTGCCAAAAATTTACATTATGCTGGAAGTGAACGCAGCAAGATTCTTGAGAGGAAAAGCTAATGGAAATGAAAGTGAGCCCATACCATAAAAACAATATCCAAAACATTTTAAAACTGTTTCAAAGTAGGTCAGGGTAAAATGTGAGATTGCTTCAGTGAAGTGGGTCACTGGGTAGAGAGGATCTCATTGTCGCATGTCCTTCCTCTGCTTGCCCCTACAACATGCTTCTTTAGCTAATGAGATACTAGCTCTCACAAAAACTATGGCTCAAATCATTCAGTAACACACACAACTTGCAGCCATCTGGAATAATATTAAGAGTCTACAGCCATGCTAGTAGCTTTATCAGGCTATGCTAAGACACAGCAATGCTTTGAGCTAAACGCTTACATCAGCATGCTAACATGTTCACAATGACAATGCTAACATGTTTAGCCTGTATAATGTTTACTATGGTCACCATGATTTAATTTAAGCATGCTAACATTTGCTAACTAGCACAAAGTGGTACACTGACAGCAGACCAACATTGTCATACCTGGAGCCACACTGCGAACACACACAAAATGCTGAAGTACACACACACACACACACACACACACACACACACACACACACACACACACAAAACTTGCCAATTACTCATTACATATGTTTATAATGACTTGGCTACTGTGAGAAAACACATCGACAGTAAAAGGGTTTCAGCCAATACCATTAGGATTAGAAAGTGCTAGCATTACAGTAAAACCTTGATGAGAGAACTAAGTTGTTTTGAGAGCCGGCAGAAGAATGTATATTCAGATTTATTTACAGTAATTTGTTTGAATTAAAATACTCAACCATAACTGCTCAAACTATCACAAACATTATCACATCCTTATAAAGGCAGCCAGGAGAACAAGTGACACACACACATTCATTATCTACATTATTCCCCCTTCCCCCAGGGCGTTGGTAGCTCCATAATCAAATCCAGTCATCTCACCCACACACTTTTCACACTTCTCTAGCTTTGCTGTACCACACAGGACAATCTTGCCTAATCAGTCCGTCCTGCACTGGGAGGCACAGAGCCAGAGCTGAAATAGCACCACAGGCTCAGAATAGGCAAACAATCTCACATCTACTCTGCAGAGTGGACTTAATCATGCATCACTCACTACAAGATGCTGACTAGCCCACAGTTTGTTAAACTGGCATAATACTGTTTTCATTCATTTTTCAGTCTCACTTGTGTAAAAAAACAAGTTAGATAAATTATGTCGTCTGGATTTATTTTGAGGCTTTGTATGGAGTATCAAGAAGCTTTTCTTGGGTACAATATGTAAATGCAAATTAATCGGAATTTCAAATTAAATTAAATGCAACTATACTCTGTTTTGCTAAATAAAGCCACAACTGCTGCAATGAATGAACATTGTGCTTTCGGTGTGAAAATAAAACTTCAAATGAAAAATCCCATCAACATAAAACATCTTACATGATGTGGTTAAATTGGACACATGATGTACTTGTTGGTAAAGAGCTCAGGGACTTTGGTGCTGGACTGCAATGTTTCTGCTCATTGGCTCCATCAGGGAGAAATACTAGCAGATCCAAACCTGGAGCTCATTAGCTGAAGCATACCAGACATTGTTTCTAATTTTAAAGTACCACAGACTCAAATTACCATCACCTTGACAGGACAATTTGTTTAATTAAGCATGAAGCTATTATGCAATATATCAGAAGAGGCATTTAATTCATGATCAGTTGCGACATGTGCAGAGAAAGTTCTTAAGATTTTGGGGACCAGCCAGCTCACTGAGTGACTGATACTAGAGTGCCCCAAAAAGTCTTGCCACCAATAAGCATTCCTGCTGCTGATCAACCAGCAACTGGAAGTGTCCAATCCCCTGTGTCCGTGGCCGTCACTGACATGCTGTTCAAAACAAATTAGTTCATTGTGTTCAATTGGGATGCATGACTTGTTGTGGATGTGGTCCCAGTGGGGATGAAAAAGCGGCATCTTTGTAATTGCCAGGTGATGGTAGCTGTCCACAGCTGTGACTCACTTTTCTCAACAGCCCTGACTGAGAGCTATTAAGCTCCCATTACTCCATCACATATGCCGAGGACTGATGCTTCTACCGCTTGCACAATGGGAGCAGTTCACACAGCTTAATGACTGTTCATGCACCTGTCTTGTTTATCAGAAGGTTTGATGCTCAGAGTTTTAGTGCATTGTAATTTCTTTCATGTTTTTCTTTAGATTTCATGTGAGAAAAAAAAATAATTAATCTTTGGCAGGCGTGTCTTTGGGATGACTTTGTAAACTTAAGATGAACACCCTTTTGAAAAAGTGTTTTTTATGTACAATTTCACATAATGTTTAAGGTACTAAGACATTTATTGCAGCACAGACAGCACACAAAATATGTGATTTAGAGAATCAAGTGTTGGGTCTTATTTTCCACATGGATGACTTATTTTCTGACCTTGTACTTTTGTAAACAAGGATATGTGTGTGAGCATTCGCTCACCACACTAACAGAACCTACAGTGCATTGAAAACTTTCTGCATTCCCACTGGTGGATGTAAATTTGGAAATAATGTAAGATCTTTGTATACTGATGCAACGTGCAGCTCCTCATCCTTTGAGAAAAGTGAAGAGATTTACCTTTAGGCTGTCAATGATCACTCATCTCTAAGTATCTCTAAGCACTAAACAGGTCATCTTATACAAATAGTGTTTCTGTTGTATTTATTTGTCGTCCGCTCTAGTGTGTTTAGTGTCTACAGAAATATCGCGCCTTGGCTTTGTTGGGTGTGTCAGTAGTTTCAACTGAAAAGCTAAATGAATCCAATTTTGTATTGACATAAGATTCTCAAGAGTCTCAACGCAATCCCTCGATCCAGTGTAACTTTGATAAAATTCTAATCAGGGAGCCGAGACAAGCATGTTGTAGACCCCGGTCAAATGTTAGTAATGTCTCCTCCAATTAGACAGATGATTCAGGTGAACTATGATTCTCCACATGCAGACCAAACATCAATAAACTCAATCAAACCCTGAACTGAAAGAAGATACAGAAAAAAAATTCTCACTTTCGCAGTAGAAACTGTAAATATACATACAGATTGCAGGGCTTATTTTTGTCACAATGTTATTCCAACACATCGCTGCTAACCAAGATATAAAAGTTATGATCCTATGATCTTGAAAATATTATGTAAAAAAATCAAACATTGCAGCCAAATATATAATATATTATGGACCAGAGGGAAAAAGATTTTATGGAGAATCAGTAACACAAAAAAATACATTTAGAGGATGTATCTGGAGTGGAGCATGCATGGATTTTACAAATGAATGTAGCTTTGTGAAAATTATCCTTAGTGCCATTGTAGTTGTATTCATGTCCCTCAGATAAAACTTGATAAATACTTGACTGGGGGTTGTTTGCTCGACAATCTGCTTCACAGCAAAGGTTACATTTCATGGATCTTAGCACCAAACAGGGGCCACAGACTCCATCCCCAAAACTGAAATTCATTTGAACTCTCTAACAGGTTTACTGGTCACAGTCTTTTTAGCTATTTGGGACACAGAAAAGAAAAGTGTGTGTGTGTGTGTGTCTCTCTCATCTTCCATGTCCCCAGTCCTTCACTGATAAATTTGACTTTGTCTTCCCATGACTCCTCTGCTCTTGCCAGTCCGCCAGCAAGCCTGGCAGCCAGAGAGCACAGATCAAAGCCCCGTCTCAGCCTCTCAGCCACCAAAGCCAGCATGACAGTGAGCCATCATTAATACACGTGGAGAGCGTTACCCTTCTTCCTTTGGCCTTAACATCACTTATGTTCAGCCGCTGATGACGACAGCCTCACCAGGCCTTGTTTGTATTCAAAGAGACTCTCTCACCCAGGCGTAAGAACTGGAAGAGATACAAGCTTGATACAAGTGTGCAGGACGAAAGAATTTGATGCGTACAGGAATGAGACAGTTAACCCTCAGCAGCAGAGCTGACGGAGCTGATTATAACCATTCCTGTGTTAAGACGCTGACAACTGAACAGTGCTGCTGTCAGGGCCAGAGGGGATTATTGAGTGACTGATAAAAACCAGCATTTTTATAGTATAATAGTAATGAAAGCCACCCCCCAAAAAAGCCAAAACAAGTCTTTTAAAAGCAAAGATGACGACATTCTAGAAATATAAAATAAGCAAGCAAGTAAAGGAAAAATTGCCTTCCAAGTGTGGATACGATCTCTTGACGTGCACATTTATAATCTTCTCAGCATGCTTACAGTCCACTTTATTGATTTAGTGAAAGCATTAGTCACAGTCTGTCTATCAGTGTGCAGAAGGCACCAGAAAAAGGCAAATAACAGCATTGTACTGTGAAAGTAGTAACGGTGTCACGATCCCTGATTTTTGGTTTCTGTTTTATTTTGGTAATTCCTGTCTGTCTCCCTGTGCCTTCCGGTCTTTGTTTGTTTCCCTCCTTAGTTTGATTACACTCACCTGTGTCTTATTACTCACCTGTGTCTCATCCCTTCGTTTGCCTTCCTTATTTAAAGTGGTCCCTTCCCTTTGTCTCTTGTCGGGTCATTGGCTATGTTCTGTCTGTGTCAGATGTTCCTGGTTCCTCGTGTTTACGTCCTGCCGTCTCTTCACTCCCATGGTTTTTGGGGTTTGTCAGATTGGTTTTCTTCGAATAAATCGTTTGTTACTGGTGCTGCCTGTCTGCATTTTTGGGTCCTAGTCTGCTGCCATGGCTTTTCCTGACAGAATCTGTCACCACTTTAAATAAGGAAGGCAAACAAGGGGATGAGACACAGGTGAGTAATAAGACACAGGTGAGTGTAATCAAACTAAGGAGGAAAACAAACAGACAGAAAGGCACAGGGAGACAGACAGGAATTACCAAAATAAAATCGAAAGCAGAAACCAAAGATCAGGGATCGTGACAGGGCCGGATTCCAGACGGCCCAGAAGGAACACCAGGTGGGCAGTGGGGGTCCCAGAGGAGGGACCCAGAAAACCCAGAACAGGAGCCCAGGGGGTGACCAGACGTGGGGGACCACTCAGGAGGGTGGCCCGGACAGGACCGGACACGAGGACCAGACGTGGAAGACCGGGTTCCACGTTCGGGAGAACGGCCAGGTCGAGCCCAGGAACGAAGGCCAGACATGGAGGTCAGTTCAGGGGACGGCCCGGACGAGACCGGGCACCATGATCAGACATGGAGACCTGGCGGCAACAAAGGAGCCGCTCCAGCAGACGGACTGGAGGAAATGGAGGCTGCAGAGGCCGCGGAGAGGGAGCAGGGGGCAGCAACCCATCAGGAGAGGGCGACCCCTCATCAGGAGAAGACGGCTGTGGCGGAGGCAGCCTCACGGGGGCAGAGGACTGCAACTCGTCAGCAGAGGGCGGCAGCAGCGACTCATCAGCAGACGGAGGAGCAGGAGACAAGGAAGGCTGCTGCGATCCAGCAGGAGACGAGGAAGGTTGCTGAGGCCCGGCGAAGGCGGGATCGGGCGGGGGCCGAGGGAGCTCGGCGGAGACCAGACCGGGCGAGGGCTGAGGCTGAGGCAGCTCGGCGGAGACTGGACCGGGCGAAGGCTGAGGCGGCTCAACGGAGAGAGGAGGCAGCAGCGAAGCAGGCTCTGGGGCGCTGGGCAGCGAAGCAGGCTCTGGGGCGCTGGGCAGCGAAGCAGGCTCTGGGGCGCTGGGCAGCGAAGCAGGCTC
>JAVQJD010097850.1:0-11783 GCA_036023655.1 Nannoperca australis | reverse complement strand
ATGTATTGCATTTTTATTCCCTTTGTTCATTTATTTATCAGCATTTTAATCAGTCTTGATCTACTCAATCGATCAATTTAATTCCAAGAACTTCTTCGTGATTCTAAGTAGTTTGTCTTTTGAGCACTTTTGGAATACATTATAATAATGTATGTCTTAGATCTGTTATCTTGGCTCTATGTGTGATAGACATATTGCTCAGTTGATAGTAAAATTCAAACACTTATCTCAGACACTTTTACCTAGCAAAAACTTAATTTTACAGATGGCTACTGGTGTGTTTTGACGTTAAATGCAGAAAAGCAGAAGAAAGAATTCATAAAAAGCCTCTCTGGCTGTTGGGATAAAGCATTTTACTGTAAAATGAAACAATTTGCATAACCCTTGATGATACGAAGGCATAGTTGGAGGGCAGCCTAACCTCTAATAGATTTGCATTAGTCTCCCGGGGTATGATGTATACTACAAAGAACAAATACAGGGTCGCATTAATACATTACCTTATAACAGAAAGGTTGTGTAAATGTATGCAAACCAGACTCCGATGTGGTATTTCCACTTTAAAGGAGTCAGTTCAAAAACGTATTTTTCACTGAAGCAGGACATGGTGGATAACTGACCAACTTTGTGAGACACCCTTAGACACGGGAGAAAATGTCACAGATTTAAAATATGAATTACATTTGAATCGATTGAGTGAGTGAATAAAAACACAATGTGGCATAATTCTTGGCACAAGGTGTACTTTCTAGAAGGGCACAAGTTTAAGCTAAAAGTCAGAACATTTCCAGGAAGTGCACGTAGGCTAAGAATTCAATTGCAAAGGCCATTAATGAACCTTTAAACTCACACTTTGTATATATGAGCAAATACCTGCAAACTAATGACCTACTGTACTTTGTGATTAGCAAATGTTAACACACTAACACTCTCAACTAAGATGTATTAGCATTTAGCTCAAAGCACCTCTGTGGCTAAGTACAGTCTCACACAGTCTCCACTAGCATGGCTGTGGACTATTAGCCTTGTTGTATTATGTGTGGGTGACATGTTTGAATGGGTTTAGTAAATTTAATAAATATAAGTCAAACAATAAAAGGAAATTTAAAACCCCAATGTGTTTAAGGTAAGATATAACAATCTACCTATTGTGTTCACTTCTGCCTTCTCACGGCTCTTGTATCACTCTAAGATATAAATCACTCAAGCTGTCAACACAGTAATGCAGCAGGAGTTATTTATTTGTAGAGATCCCATTCCTCACATACTGTAAACACAGCCTGGCTGACTCATTCACTACACCCCTTCACTGTGTCTCGTTACAGCTTTCAGGTGGTTAAGATCATTTCTCCTGGACAGATAAAGTCTCCCTGGCATCCTGTTTTTGTTTTCATTGTCCTCTCTGCTTTCTTGCCGAAAGTCCAGTTCATTCCAGGACTGTGTATATATGTGTGTGTGTGTGTGTGTGTGTGTGCGAGAGAAAGAGAGAAAATATGAGGGGGAAACACACACGGATAGACAGAACGAGAGAAAAAAACAAAAGACGCAGCCCACTCTCTTCCTGCCATTGTTTCATCTCAGGGACCCACATGAGGCTCAGCTGGGCTATGCCTCCTGGACATCAGCTTCCTCCCCCTCTTGATGGCCCACCCCTCCTACGGCAGCTCTGCGTTTCCATGGAGACAGAGAATATGCCTGCAGATGATTGCTTCCCCTGCTGAAAGGCATTCATGGAGACAATAATGCAGCACAACCTGAAATTAAATTCTATTAAAAGAGCCCTGTGGAGACAATTCATGCATGGTGTCACATAAAACAATCTTATAGAAATGTTGTTTTTGCTTATTACTTTGTGCGGATTCTCACATTGTTGCTGTCCAATTAAAACTATGCATGTCCAAAAGGTCATTTTTTCATGAAATAAATAATTAGCCTTGTCTTAAAGAACGATGCAGTTTCAGACAATTTAGTATGTTTGCATGGCTCCATATGTGAGTCGGTTCACCACTTCTTAAATATTTTAAATATATATAAGAATTTAAATATATCAACTATATTTAATGGACAGATTTTAATAAAAATGTGCACACACATTAATGGTAACCAGAGGATGAATCCTACTGACTCTACTGACTTCTCATCTAGTGCCACCATGAGGTTCAGTTTTGTGGTTTTGAGTGAAATATCTACTGGATGAATTGACATGAAAGCTGGTTCAGACATTCATATTCAACTTCGATCCTCTGACATTTTATCAAGTACTATCATCAAGTAACATTTTTTAAGTTGTCCAATGCTTGGACATGACATGGTTTATGACTAAAAACCTGCAAAACCAATGACATTGCCACTAGTCTCAGCTGTACTTTGAGTGTTTGGTGCTGATTTCCAAATGTTAGCATGTTAACACGCTAAATTGAGATATGAACATTGTAAACAACGAGCCTGCTAAACATCGTCATGTTAGCATTGTTGAAGTTAGCATTTAGCTCAAAGCAAAGGTACACGGAATCTCTAGCATGGCTGTAGACTCTTAGTTTTGTTAGAGGGTATTTTAGTATAATTATAGTAGTATAATTGTATGAATCCAACATTGAGCATTTAATCCTTCAGTTTTTCTAAAAAACATAAAATTGACAGAGACTATGTGTGACTATGTATGAGTCAAGGGAAAGTGCAAAACGTGTGCCTATAGAGAATGACAATGATACACTGTGTGAGTGCCTTTGCAGTCAGAAGTCCAACTTCTTTTATACGAGTTTGCATGTGTGTTTAAAGGTCTTTAGCACCTGCACGCATATTTGTACCTGCACATGGGGGTGTTGGTGTGCATGCATGCATGACCTCATGACAAGCTTGACAAATGACTGAAACTCTACCTAAAGCAAGAAACTCTATCTGTGCTGATGATCCTTCCTTTAACACGGCCAAATATCCTCCACTGAGCCATTTCTCACACATGCAGACAAACAGAGACACAATTTTATCTTTGCACTGATCAGAAAGAAAAAAAAAAAATATATATATTGATGCTCGGGTTTTTCTTTTACATTGGCTGACGCGTGTGCATTAAGCTGTATTGCTTAATTCCTTAAGTACCTCACCTGCTTTGCTGTAGTAAACCTGGGAAAAGGGCCAGACACCTGTTGACCTACTCACTCTCTCACATCACAACACCAGGTGCAGTCTGCTCTGTTTATGTGGTGTAGTGGATTCTGCTGCTGGATAATAGCTTGTGCTTGTTTCTGTAAAAAAATGTCTAGAGTCAACAGTTTGCTGCATTTCGTCACAAGTATATGTGACCATTATAATGATGTTGCTGTGTGTCACACATTAGCATTGCACATAAAAGCAAGAAGGCAAATTGTGTCTTTTCTGAAAAATGTTTCTGGTTATTAAGACTCCTCACGCAGTAAAACAAGACAATTCATTGTTAATAAAATATTATTAATCACTGCTTTTTTGTATTGACTGTACAGGTTAATGCTTGTGTGCATTATTCTGTCACGGCCTTCCACAGCTCTTATTTACTTAAAACTGGGGATTTTATTTCTGCTATTAGTTTCCAAGAAGAGTTTAAATATGGGATGATGACAATAATTCGCAAACAATGAACACTATTCGAACAGGGCTAAAATCGCTTGCTACTTTTAACCCTTCGCATTTCATTTATGGCAATATCCTACTTTGGCATTAACCCTGATCTAAGCTGGGCAACAAAGTATCCATGGTGGGTTGTGATCTCATTAGCACGAGTTGTGATGACATTTGTTGGGGGAATTAGATGAAATGAAAAAGAGAAAATTATTAAAATATTCTGCTATCACATCAAAGTGATCAAATATTAATTAAAACTGTACAGTGTTGTTGTAGAATATCCACATTGTGATAGACCACCAGCCTATGGCCACACTTCTCTTTACACTATCATGGATTTGACTGTCCCATAAATAAACTCATTTGTTTAGAAATGTATCACTAATATAGTGAGACATAATGTATACAGAAACACCACCCAAATCAAGAACCATGCCAGTGTTTTTGCATACTTTAGTCACAGTTGAGTTCAACTTGAAACGTTAACTTACCTATCAGCTGTTCTCTATCTACATACATGTTCTTATTTTTGATTCGTATACAGTAGTTTTAATAAGACCCCTTCATATGTGATAATGGCTTCTACATGGGCGGTGCATTCACTGAACAGAGTAAGTGCTCGTTATGAATTCTGTTCATTAAGTCAGCAAGGTGCAGTTGAAAGCAGTGCTGCAGTTCCACCTTCTTCTCTCTTATTCCGCAGCCCATAGTAGTCTGTTGCATAGTTGCGGAGGTCTGTAGAAACTTTGAGCGGGCATCACTACAATGAGGACCACTTTGATGTTAAAGTGTAGAGGGACTGTAGCGTAACAGCACCCTAGCACCCCCTTGTGTCATATTCTGGGTACTACACAAGAGTCAGCACATAAACACTTTGTAGTCCTTCAGACAATAAAAAAGGACTTAAAGGCACATATACAGTGATGTTGGCCACATTCATATTTTTACTTTTACACTGTCAGAATTATTGTCATTAACATTACATTTTTTATCAAATATTTTTATTTGTAATTTCCTAGTGGGGCCACAAGAGGGAGCTCTTATATTTTTGTATAAAAGCTGCAGGGTACCTTTTGTTACTACAATTCACTACTAGGGGGACCATTCCCTGAAGGTTTTTGCAACAACGTGTGTCTGCACTAACTCTCATCATGTAATCTAAATAGATGGGTGTGTACATTTATTTCATAAAGAGTGGTTTCTCTTGATTTATTCCAGGGAGATATTAGTGTTCAAGGTGATTCAAATGTTTTTCAATTGCTAATTTCTTGCTCTAGGTGCAGTTGTTTATGCTCTTGAGTCTCAAGCAGTGATTAAAAAGATCAGATTCATTTGTAGACCATATGTTTGATCTTACCAAATGCACTTGCAAATGCAAACATTTTGAAGGTGCAGCTATATATCTTGCAGGATTGCACCAGATGAAGGCTTTTTGGAGTATCTGGGAGTAACTGCCTATCTTGAGGGAATTTAAAGAGTTGGTAGGTAAGAGTAGGGATTACACAGGGATTTTATCTTTCCTTTGCACTTATCCATCCAATTTTTAGCAACAGTATATGGTCCGGTTAACTGTGGTCAAGAATCACATTTCAGTGGTTTATCCGAGTTAAAAGAAAGTTTTCAAATCTTCACTAAAACTGCACTGTCAGTGTCTGCATCTTAAATCTGGGTAGAACTCCCACTGCAGCTTTGCTGCAGAGTCAGACCTCAGCATGCCTCCAGAAGAGAGTGTATTTCCCCTCTGCTGTTACTGTTGGTGGGTGTTTGGAGATTTGGAAAGCTGCTCATTCTGTCATTTTAGCGCACACTGAAATAGGAAGAGCAACTTTCATACAGTAACTTCCAGAAGAGTTCTTGCTCATGATATTTACATACATTTACATTTCAGGCACTCAGAGTCACTATGTACAATACGCATGTGACAGTGATACAATGCCAGGAAGAGAAAGAGGCGAGAGGAGAAATTATTTTTTATTGTTGCCAGTTCAGATGAAAGAGAATGACACTATGTTGGCAAAAGAGGAGTCGCAGTATAATCTGGTTTACTGTCAAATCCTCCAAAAAGAACGCTCAGACCTTCAGGTCTTTCTTCAGAGCTGCATCATTGTTCCTCTCAGCGTGATGTGTGTGTGGTAATCATTGGCTGCTATGACAGGATGGAGAGGAGCTTGACACACTGTTTGAGCCAGAATCTGACTGACACACAATGAACATCCTGAATTCAATGTAACTGAACTGCAGAACTAAGTATATTTACTCAAGATGTACTTAAATACAAATTTGAGGTATTTCAGTATTTGAATTTCATTCTGCTTTATGCTTCTAATCCACTATTTCAGACTGAAATACCAGGCTTTTATGTGACAGCTGTAGTTACTTTGAAACACACAATGAGCTCATAACATACAATACAACGTCAAAGATTAAACCCGTGGTTCCCAGTCCTTGAAAGTTTGGCAAAACGTGTTAGTGATAGATTTCAGATGTCCATTTCCCCTCTAAACTTCTCAGGTAGTTTCATTCAAACAACTGTTTAATATTATGACCCTTGGGTCAGGATCCACGTCACAACCTACAATAATAAAAGGCTACTTAATTATGCAATATAATATAAATGGTCTAATAATGTCATAATAATATATGAGTCAAAGTAGCTGATATTACATTATGCTGAAAATACTTCTGTACTCTAACTTAGGTAGGACTTCGAAGGATGCACTTTTACTTGTAATTCTGTATTTTTACATTGTTGCATTGCTACTTTTACTTAAGTAAAGAATCAGAGTATTTCTTACTCCACTGCCTGCAGCACAGACATTTAACTATGAAACAGAACTTGTACTTTCAGTTGTTGTGACACATTATAATGACACTGTAGATTCACACAAGAATATCATGATACATGTGCGAGTGAGACCAAATTAATTAAAGTGTTTAAAATAGAAAATAAGAAAAAAAACCAAAACCAAAATGAACTCCTTTTTATGAGTTTATATGGCTTTAAATTCCCGATTCCTCTCTTCTACTGAGACATCAGCAATATGCAAATAGAGTAGGTGCTCCTAGGAATCACACTTATTTGTGGGTTCTCTTTCCTTGGGCCATAATGACATCTTTTCAGTTCTCAGAATCACTTGCACAGCAAAAGTTTTGTAAAATGAAATCTACCACAGTTACATTTTTGAATTTGCAAAAAATGTCATGGGGGAATTCTGGATTTTAGGTCAATGGCTGAGTGGGAGTGTTTGTAGAAATGTGTGCAGTGAAACCTATTTCCACTTTAATGCCATGGCCAAAAGAGTTAGAGCAGTCTGGACAAAGTGAATGTGGAGATTTATATTCATACATATAGAAACCCTCTGCATTCTGCAAAGCCATTTCCAACGGTAATAAAAAGACATTTTCTATCACTTGGCATTGCAGATAGTCTGTGAGAGCAGCCGTAAACGAGAGATACTCAAGTTGTTGCTTTCACAGTTCAGTCCAATCTCTCAGTCTGTCTTTTTTTTTTTTTTTATCCTCCTGTCCCCAGGAGATAAAGCTCTCTTTGGACCCCTTAGAGGTGTTTTCAAAAGCAGACACTATTTCAATTTTCCATGCCAGTAAAGCGTTCTTATTTGCTAGAGGAATGAACGAAGAGACAACATGTGTCATTTGCAACTGTCACATTTGCATGTCTACGACGCACATATGGCGTGTGCTCTCCGAGTGAATTGCTTTGAGGGTCCATGCATACTTCAAAGTCCCTCTTCATGCAAAAATGCTTGTTGCTGCTTCACTTGGATGTTTGACCTTCACTGTGCAGAATGATGTATGTGCACGGTTTGACACTAGAAGGTTGTTTTCACTTTCATCTGCTGAAAGGGGAAAGTTCCTCTTTTCTCACAATAAATCTGAGATTAACAAGTGGGATCACAGGTGAAGTGAACTTCAAATGATTTTGTATTTTCCAAAGAGAGAGAAGGAGAAGATGTAATTTTAAGAATTATTTTAATTGTTTTCTAAACTTTTTTATGTGGAAAAAAACGTATCAAACTCAATTCATTATTCATTTTTATTTTTTAAAAGTATTTTTATATGTCTCAAAACATCAATGTCTGGAGGCAATGTTGATTTTCAAGATCACAAACAAATTACTCTGTGTTCTTATCTTACATGCCAGACAGCCTTTACTTTCTTTAGTGAAATCAGCAATGATCACTTCAGGATCATGGACCAATTCTGTCTGTGTTGAATGATTTCAACCCTGAAACATGAATCACAGAAAGAATTGTTTATAGCTGAGAAAATAAGTAACTACTTGCATGGACCCAGCAACATAGCGGGGTCAAAGGCAGAAGGCTTTTGCTCGTTGCTGTAGAATGAGACCTAGCTGGGATCCGGATGTCCAAGGGTGTACATGTTAACAGACAGACAGAGAGTCGTTACAGCCGTGCAGGCAACTGTCTGTAAGGATACAAAAGCCCAAACAATTTCATTTTTCTGAAGGACTGTCATCACAGGTGTTACGTTTGGACCTGATTTCAGAAGCTTACTTTCTACCAGTGGTGGAAGAATGATTGAAATCTTTCACTTCAGCAGTACAAATAAATCTCTGTTACAACCAAAAGTCACACATTTAAAATCTTACTTACTTAGGTAAAATAATTTGCTATCAACAGCAACATTTTCTTAAGGTATCAAAAGTAGAAGAACTCATGATGCAGCAGAATGGTGTTAAATTATTATGTATTACATTATTAGATTATTGCTAATGATGGATTACTGTGTAAACAAGATTGTCATGGTGTAGCTGGTGTTTTAGATTAGATTAGATTCAACTTAATTGTCGTTGCACAGAGTACAAGTACTGAGACAATGAGTAATATAACATTATATAACAATGAGGGGTAGATATCAATTCACTAAGATACAGTATATACAGTATGAGCATGTGCAGCAGATACATTAGGCAGTGCAGTATATATATATATATATATATATATATGTATGTATTGGTGTGCAAAAGCATAAATAGTGCAGTATGCAGGTAAGTGAGTAAGAGAAAGTCCTAGTGCAAGGAAGTCATTGTGCAAATGTTAAATCTGGAGGAAGGTGTGTGTGTGTGTGTGTGTGTGTGTTTGTGTGGTGGCGGGCTGTGGTGAAGCCACTATTAACTACTTTATATTCTGTTATGCAGTTGAATCTACAACAATGCATCATATTTTATAACATGATCATGTTTTTGTATGTAAAACCTGAATCTACAAAGTAGAAAATATTGTGGTGGAGTCGGAGTATAAAATAACATGATTCTGAAGTAAAGTACATGAGTAAAATGTACTCAGTAACAGTCCACTGCTGCTTTTTACTAAGTGTACAAATAAGCATTTAGACAGATGACACATTGAACATTGTAAAAGCATAGAAAATGGTGAAAAATGACATCCACTCCAATACTCAAGTATTCTCAGTGTAAAGCCCATCGTGGTATTGACAGTCCTGTCTGTCCACTTAGTGCTGTTAACCACAAGACGCAGGTCAATAATATAAGCTGCAGTGCCCTTTAAAAGAGCAATGCATGAATACTTAAAATGACATTGTGATAATAACAGTCTGATTGATGTACAATTGACCATAAAAAAGTGGTTGAGAATAAGAGCATACTCCATCCTCGTTGATGTGCTAATATCTCAATGGGAAGAACTTAATGGGAAGACAACACGGACTCATTGCTCACTGCAGCCACTTGGCACTGATCCAGTCTTCGCCACAGAGAGAAGAGCGAGACAAAGATAAAAGAGAGGGTGGTGGATCAATGCAGGGCAGAAAGACATGCTGTGTATTGTGGAGCCGAGTTATAATACAGTTTTTAATAGCATCACACAAAGAGAGATTGTCATTGCTGAAACACTTCTTCAGGATGAGGGCTGCAGCAGCATTGGATATTTTCTGTCAGTGTTCTTGTCTCTTTGTCTGCCTGCCCATTCAAACTATAAAAACTGACGACTGAAGCTCATCACTTTAAAATCCAGTGCTTAATGATCAGATTAATAATTTTTCAAGCACATTAAAGTTAGGAGTTTTTGTCGAGACTTGGATGAGAAGATTGATACCAGAAGATTTATACTCTCATTTCTGTCCATTGAATGTAGAACTGGAGCCAGGAGATGAATAGCTTAGCTTAGCTTAGCTTAGCATAGCATAAAGACTGCAAACAGGGGCAAACTAGCCTGTCTCTGGCCGTAGGTAACAAAAGTCCACCTTCCAGCACCTCTAAATCTTACGAATTAACACTCTGTATCTTGTTTGTTCAATCCATGCAAAAAGTTGAAGTGTAAAAATGATTTGTGGTTTTATATGGGGTTATGGGCCAGAGTATTTCTTGGCAGTGACTTCCTGGGCTTTCAGGCTAGCTGTTTCCCCCTGTTTCCAGTCTTTATGCTAAACTAAGCTAACCAGCTGCTGGCTGTAGCTTGATATTTAGCATACAGACATGAAAGTGGTATCAATCTTCTTGGCAAATTCTTGGCAAGAAAGTGTATTTCTGCTACAGAACATTTTGAAATGGCTCCAGAATAAACTGGAGTGCCAATTTGCAAAGACACTAATCCTCATTGTTAACTGTTACTTGTAGGCTTTGTTTGGTCTTGCCACTCCCAACAAAACAACCGCCCCTTTCTGCTCCTTCGGAGAAGTGGGGCAAGTGCAAATCCATGAAATATGTAAAGGGTAAAGTCTTAAGCCTGCCCGTCATTTCCAGCTGCCATGGGACCAGGAAGATTAGGGTTAAGAGGAGAAAAGGGGAGTGTACTTTACTCCATCAACCATTTCTGCTGACCCACATTCTCAGATCGCGGTGTGTTTCAATGTTAAAACTTTTATTTCCCCATTTTATCCGTGTCTCTGTCAATATGTGCAAACTTTGTCCATTTTGGATATTATTCATCAAATTTTAGTCTTGAAGCACAGATGCAGTAATAAAATGTTACGATCAGTATGTTTCTCAAGAGGCTCATTTATTATGAGTATCGCAGACTGACTTCATTACCTGTCATGTTTCAAAATCTTGGTGAAACCTTCATGTGGAGATCATTTTGCTCTGATCTGAAGTGCCTTGAAGCAATGTAGTCTAAACTTTGAAAACACTTTGAAGCTCCTAATGAGAGAAAAAAGTCTTCCATCCCTGAGGAATCCCCTGGAGCCGCGAGGGTAAGACAGCGTTTTTCGTTAGTGGACAATAATACTAATTGAATCATTGAATGATTAATAATTAATAAGTGAAAAGAGAAAATAAAAGTGAGGCAGCACCTTTACCACCTCAGACAGCTAAAGAAAGTCCCTCTGGGGTTCCTAAAGATCTTCTGGTGTGGAAAGCATCATGCACTGGTCTGGGAACTGCTCTGCTGGCATAATGCTTCTTTCAAAACATATTTGCTGTTGCAAATTAGCAGCATGTACACAAAATAATTGTATAGTTTGCCTTATGTCTGTGACCCTTGTGTATTCTTTGAATATATTTTTGCCCTCAAATTGCTTTGACTTATTTCAGGAATTTTACAGACGAGATCACCACTATCTTCTACCAAGAGGCAGATCGCTGCACTAGAATCAAGATACTGATTCACTTCGTGTGATTGCTCGAGGTGTGACCACAGAGAGGCAGGAGACATGGGAGTAAAGACAAGAAGGAGTAAAAAGATTAAAAAGAAAAGGAGACACAAGTAGGCAGAGACAAAAGATACAGAGAGAAAAAAGAGGAAATCCCAAAGAGTGGGAGGGAAATCTCAGAGACGCTCTACTGTCTCACCAGAGACAAAGTGCAGCACTCATTTGATTCTCAGCTTCAGTGTGTTTTTGACACCTCTTGTCACGCCTTGGCATGCGGGAGCGGAATGAGGACCCAAGAGCAGACACAGGTGTGATCCAAAGGAGCAGTTGTTAATAAGAAAAGTGTCTGAGGGAGCACGGAAAACACGGAACATGAAAACAAGGACGCAAACTGACGCATACCGAACGCAATGAACCGACCCAGAACAAAGGAAACCACCAGACTAAAAAGACACGAGGAAACGAGGAAAAAAGGAAACAGGTGGGAGTAATCAAGAAGGGAGGGAAACCAGACAGAGACAGGAAGGTACAAAGAGACAGACAGGAAGTACCAAAATAAGACAGAACCCCAGACAACCCAACCCAACACATGACAG
>JAVQJD010097845.1:0-31884 GCA_036023655.1 Nannoperca australis | reverse complement strand
GAAGTCATGGCACCAGAATGACCATGTTCTTTGTGTCCTTTTGCAACAGGAGCGCAATGCAGAGAGTGCCATTGAGGCCCTGAAGGAGTACGAGCCTGAGATGGGGAAAGTTTACCGGTCGGACAGGAAGAGCGTGCAGAGAATCAAGGCCAGGGAGATTGTTCCTGGTGATGTGGTTGAGGTTTCTGGTGAGTTCATCCAGCCACTGAAAATACAATTACCATTGTAATTTGTGCTGCAGCCGTGATCTTCAGGGTCACAGAGTTTCTATATTTGACATCACAATTCCTGAAGAGCATAACAGTCTCAGCTCACAGTTAAGATCATCGGAGCAAGATAAAATGAGAGAAGTAAACAGGATATCATGCAATTTCAGTGTAATAAAGTGTTCTGTAAAATTGCTGTATGACTCAAAGCAGTCTACAAATATGTACATTTTAGCCATACAAGGTCAAGGCCAATGTACTGAAACAAACCCCTCACTAAGGAACAGCTCAATCCTTCATACCGCACAATTTAAGCGTGCAAATTCGTTGTGCATGTGCAATTTTAAAATGCAAAGATAGAGCGTAAAGGTGTGATTATGCATGCAATCAGGCTATATGGAAATGTAAAAAAATGAATTAAAAAATTGAATGAATTAAAGATACAGTCTTAAGAACTAAATTTAAATGCAACTTTATTCTTCTGATGGTGCAAAAGAATGTTTCCTCTTCTATGTGAAAGTCAAATCATGCATTTAATGCATGGCACAGTAAATGCCACATACTATAACAATTTAATAGTTATAGAGTTCTAAGTGTTTTACGAACTGACAGTCATTTCAGAATACAGTAATAATGTTTGAGCCTGAGCTGAAGATGAAAACATTTGCACAACGTCCTAGGAAGAAGGAAGCTACAGTTTGCTTGTCCAGCCTGATCCCTTTCTCTGATAAATCATGCTTCAAGCTGCATGGTGTGTGTGTGTGTGTGTGTGTGTGTAAGACAACATGGCTGCTGATGTCCTTGAGAATGAACATGGGCCCTTTTAAGGCAGGCACAGGAAAAAAGGGGTGGAGGGGAACTGAAGGAACCTGCTGCAGGAAGAAAAAAACAAGCTTGAGTATAAATACACTTAATATCGACAGCCGAACTCGCTCCTGTCTCTCCCTCTCCCTCTGTTTGCTGTACACCTGTTCTTTTCACTTCATGATCTCCCCAAGGTCTTCCTCTCCCTCTGTCTCTGACTGTGGTATCAGTTTTCAACAACAACACTATCCATCCAGAGTGCTAAAACCAGTCTGCCCCCCCCCCTCCCTCCATCCTGCTGTAATGATGCAGTCAGATTAATATGAAGCTGTTTGTACAGTAATTCTGCGCAAAAGCTGCTACATATATCAATAATTTAAAGTAAAAGGGCTAACTTAATCTTAATCAGAATTTTTAATCTGTTTGTGCATTTCTCTGTCTGTCTGTCTGTCTGTCTGTCTGTCTGTCTGTCTGTCTGTCTGTCTGTCTGCGTGTGTTTGCATGGACACTAGTTGGTGACAAAGTTCCAGCTGACATCAGGATCATCTCCATCAAATCTACAACCCTGCGTGTGGACCAGTCCATTCTTACTGGTAGGTGTTACGGGACAGACGGACAGATAAATAAAAAAGATGTCTTACTGAAGTCTGAAGTCTTACCTTTACTGGGCACCCTACCCAAAACTTGTGTCTCCAATAGGTGAATCTGTCAGTGTGATCAAGCACACTGACTCCGTCCCTGACCTCCGAGCCGTCAACCAGGACAAGAAGAACATGCTGTTCTCCGTGAGTCTTATTTCTGCGTCCTGCTCGCTTCTTCCATCACTCAACCCTTTTACACCTGCTTGTTTCTATCAGGCGTGACAAATACACCTTGCTGTTTATTCTCACATATTTCTTCTTAACCCAAAGACTGCACCCTTTCCTCCAACAAATAAACCGTTGGCAATGTATAGACGTTTTTACTTGTCACAGCAGGAAAAACACAGGTGTAGTTTTTAACATTAATAATGGCTCTGTTCTATTTAGTAAGTCATGCCAATGAGCCAGCACAATACCCGGGTCCGACTGACAAACTATAATGGAATGCAGCCACTATTTATGTTATTAATTACACCTGATCTTTATCTATTGGGACCACAGTCTACTTTTTATTCCAGTCTAAATTTCTAATGGGTTTCTTTTTCCCTCTGTTCAGGGCACCAACATTGCTGCTGGAAAAGCCACTGGTATTGCTGTGGCAACTGGTGTCTCCACTGAGATTGGTAAAATTCGTGACCAGATGGCTGCCACTGAGCAGGAGAAGACCCCTCTGCAGCAGAAACTGGACGAGTTTGGAGAGCAGCTCTCCAAGGTGGGTGAGGCAGACAGATAAAAATGCTTTCTGAAACTGTATCACTACAGTTATTTGTTCATTCAGTTTGAAAACATTAAGTCCTAATACGGTTTTTAAATGACTGCCTCACACATACCTGTGACTGCCTATCCTCCAGGTCATTTCCCTTATTTGTGTGGCTGTGTGGATAATCAACATTGGCCATTTCAATGACCCCGTCCATGGAGGCTCCTGGTTCCGCGGTGCAATCTACTATTTCAAGATTGCTGTGGCTCTGGCTGTGGCTGCCATCCCTGAAGGTAAGCCCCTGGGATTAACTTCCATTTGGTTGCCCAAGAAGATTATCATATTTAAGATTCATCTTGTGTAGTTCGTCTATATGACGCTGCAGCTAGCAGTCCATTAAAAATACAAAGTTCTAATTCTAAATTAGTGGAGTATTATTGGACTTTGTACTTTGTCAAGTTGATTTCCTCAAGGTTTCAACTGTCCAGATTTGTTGATCCTGCTCATTATGTTGTAGGTTTTACGTTTTGAACTAAGAAAAGTAAATACACCTTTTATTTCATTATTTTTGGTGGTTTTGGTGGCAGGTGAGGGCAAAACAGAACAGCCTGGTTGTATTTTTTCTCCTCTTAATTCAGAGAAGTCGATATTTGTCACAGACAGGAAGCCAAACAATCTTATTTCTTTTATTGACCTGACTGTTCTGGTCCAACTCCAAGGATAGAGGAAAGTTAGAAAGACAATAAATCAGGAGCTTGCATGGCTACTCAGTTCTGTTTTTAATCATCTAACTGGTTTACGCTCTTGTGATGAGGGCCCTATAAATCATCAGACTCCTATACTTGAAACTGCTTCTTTTTTTTTTGTTCCCTGAATGGGACCGATTTAATATTCTGGGAAAGAAACAGTCTGAGATTTAGAGGTGCACACACTCCTCTCTGTCACACCACAGTCAGCTGCAAACTGTGCCAACGCTCGTCAGAGGCCACAGTCTGATGATGCCAAAAGGACAACATCATCTGCAAACACAGATGCCACCATAATGTCACTAAACTGGACACTCTCCAGACCTTCTCCACACCATTGTCACAGATGATTTTTGCCAAGTATCTGAACTCAGATCTGACTGAACGGCTTTCAGCAGCCCCCTCTCGCAGGAAAACCTTGGAGAACACAGTAGTTTGGGTGCGCTCCAGCTGAAGTGTTAATGGCTGTGTAGGGACCACCACTTTTGTCAGCTTTCCCAGTGAGTCCCTAAAGTCCAGGTGGTTTTGAACAGACACATCAGATCATCCCTTCTTGTCACCTGGTTCTTTGGCTCAAAGAGTTCCTCTTAATGTTTTGTTCTTCCTGTTTTAAAGCAATAACTGTGTATTTCATTCAGCCTAACAGTATCTTTCAGCCTAATCTTTCTCTGTCTATACATCGCAGGCCTGCCCGCTGTCATCACCACGTGCCTGGCTCTGGGAACACGCCGTATGGCCAAGAAGAACGCCATTGTCAGAAGCCTGCCCTCTGTGGAGACTCTGGGCTGCACCTCAGTCATCTGCTCCGACAAGACCGGTACCCTCACCACCAACCAGATGTGTGTGACTAAGGTAGGTTCATACTCACAGGTGTGAGGTCACACATGCACAAATAAACTCATCAACATTCATTAATTTTAATCCAGAGAGGCCGCTGGTGAAAATTAGAGCAGATCTAATGCAGAGACTGTGTTTGGGTTTTTTGTCATGTTTCCAAGCAGATGTTCATCATTGAAAAAGTTGACGGTGACAATATTTCCCTCAGCCAGTTTGACATCTCAGGCTCAAAGTACACCCCCGAGGGAGAAGTGTAAGTGTCTAAGTATTAAAAGTTAATGTTATAAAACCATGCAAAGACATAAACAACATAACCCATTTTTGAGCAACAATACATTGAATAAATATCTCTTCCAATCAGTACAAAGAATGGAATGCTTGTGAAGTGCGGACAGTATGACGGACTGGTTGAGCTGGCTACCATCTGCGCTCTGTGCAATGACTCTTCTCTGGACTACAATGAGGTCTGCAGAGCATTCAGGAAATGTTGATAGTTTGATGGTTATATTGAATGTAACACACTACCAACATAAAATGTACTTTCTCTCTGTCTTAATTCTTCATGATGCAGTCCAAGGGTATTTATGAGAAAGTGGGTGAGGCCACTGAAACAGCGCTGTGCTGTTTGGTGGAGAAGATGAACGTGTTCAACACTGAAGTGCGTGGTCTGTCCAAGGTGGAAAGGGCAGACGCCTGCTGTGCTGTAAGTCCACAAAAGATTCCATACAGCATGTAGTGTGTTATTCCATATACTAAGACATTTTAGTGGAACACAGAGGACAAGTCCATTTATCTCCAAGGAATGAAAGTGCATTTAGCAGCTAAAGAGCCAAATATTTCCCCCCAGGAGTTGGTAGAGACCAAAACAGAGCTAAAAGAGTGAATATTGGACTTATATTCTTCAGGTGCACACAAACCCAACTCCAAATTAATGATAATGTTGCTCTGTAACCGCTAGAGTTGTAAATAAGCAACTGTCTGCTAACACATTTGTACTATAATGTCAATATCCACTTCCCCAAGTGGTAAAAAAACCCATTTAGACTTAACCTTGATTGTTTTATCCTTTTTCTCCAGTTTACTTTCTTTTCCTTCAATTTCTAACAGGTGATCAAGCACCTGATGAAGAAGGAGTTCACCCTGGAGTTCTCCAGAGACAGGAAATCCATGTCAGCATACTGCTCTCCTGCAAAGTCCGCCAAAGCCCCTGTGGGAAACAAGATGTTTGTCAAAGTGAGTGCGTGACACTAGACAAAGGCTCCATAAAGCCACAACCAGCAGACTAAGAGTCTACAGCTTTACTAGCGGCTCTGTGAGGCTTTACTTAGGCACAGTGGTGCTTTGAGCTAAATGCTATCATCAGCATGCTAACATGCTCACAATGACAATACCAACATGCTGATGTTTAGGAATAATGTGGAGCATGTTCACCATCTTAGTTTAGCATGTAAGCATGCTAACATTTGCTAATCAGCACTAAACACAAAGTACAGCTGAGGCTGATGGGAAGGTCATTAGTTTTACAGTAATTTAGTCATAAACCAAATTATCAGACAAATCAACATCTTAACCTGATGATGGTGCAAGATAAAAAGTTAAAGGATCATCAAAGGTATTACAGCTTATCCTGAGGGGGACATGAATGTATTAACCAAATGTTATAGCAATCAATAGTTATTGAGGTATTTGAATTATCATCAAATGTGAACTTCATGGTGGCGCCAGAGGTTCACCAACATCATTAGGATACATTGTCTAATGATCATGAATGTTTGTACAAACTTTCATGGCAATCCATATTATTGATAGATAGATTGATAGATATTTCGGTTGCAACCTAAGGGGTGAACCTGCCATCTCTAGAGCCATGCTGCTCAATAAAATATGTACATTTAGGGACTCTGAAAGCCTCAGAACAGAAATTGTGACATTAAAATACTAATAATAAAAATATGTCAATCAAGTCATATATTACACATATACTGAATGTTGAAAATGATGTTGTATGTTGTGTTAACTGCGTCGTCAGGGTGCTCCAGAAGGTGTCATTGACCGCTGCACGTACATTCGTGTTGGCACCACCCGTGTTCCCCTGACTGGACCGGTTAAAGACCACATCATGTCAGTCATCAAGGAGTGGGGCACCGGGCGTGACACCCTCCGCTGTTTGGCACTGGCCACCTGTGACTCACCAGTGAGGAAGGAGGAGATGAATCTGGAGGACTCCACCAAGTTTGCAGACTATGAGGTTGGTGACGGAGGACGAATAAAGAAGCATTAAGGAAGAAAGTAAAGATATTATATTGTACAAACATACCGTATCTCCCTGTTGGCAGTGTATGTCACTAAAACAATTGTTTGAATGTTAGTTACATCTTACATTATTTTTAACATTTATGAAAATTGTTGCAGAAGTTTATTTTCTCGTTTGCATGTAGCTCCAAAGGACACAAAATCTTTTGTTTTTTTCTCCAGACTGACTTGACCTTTGTGGGCTGTGTTGGCATGCTCGACCCTCCTCGCAAGGAAGTTATGAGTTCCATCCAGCTGTGCAGGGCTGCTGGCATCCGTGTCATCATGATCACTGGTCAGTATGCGTATTATACTCAATAATTTAATATCATTTTGTAAAACTCAACTCAACTCAAAGACTCAACAGAAAAATGTCTTAACTTCCCCCCTAGGTGACAACAAAGGCACAGCTGTGGCCATCTGCCGCCGTATTGGCATCTTCAGTGAGGATGAGGATGTCAGTAGCAAGGCCTTCACCGGTCGCGAGTTTGATGACCTCTCGCTTTATGATCAGAAGATTGCCGTCCGAAAGGCTTGCTGCTTCGCTAGAGTGGAACCGTCCCACAAGTCTAAGATCGTTGAGTTCCTGCAAGGCTTTGATGAGATTACAGCCATGGTGAGAAAAAGAAAAGAATGTGTTGTGTTGTATCTCTCTATCTATCTCTCTATCTATCTATCTATCTATCTATCTATCTATCTATCTATCTATCTATCTATCTATCTATCTATCTATCTATCTATCTATGCAAATATGGTAATTGATCTCAGTTAATACATTTTTTAAATGAATTCATACCTTTTCCATTTTGCCTCTACCCTTCACCAAGACCGGTGATGGAGTGAACGATGCCCCTGCCTTGAAGAAGGCAGAGATTGGCATCGCCATGGGCTCTGGCACTGCCGTTGCCAAGTCTGCCTCTGAGATGGTCCTGGCTGACGACAACTTCTCTTCCATTGTGTCCGCTGTTGAGGAGGGCAGAGCCATTTATAACAACATGAAGCAGTTCATCCGCTACCTCATCTCCTCCAATGTAGGCGAGGTCGTCTGGTGAGTACACGGTGCTTGTGTAGATGGAGAGATGAGGTCTGATAATAATGGTTTCTTGTGAGATTTTAAAGGTATCAGCACCCTCATATAATCATAATTAGACTCAGACTGAGAAGTCTTTGCTTAAGACAAGAAGTATAATAATTTGCACTACTTCCCCTTTCCCATACTTACTCCTTCAGTATCTTCCTGACTGCTGCCCTGGGTCTGCCCGAGGCTCTGATCCCCGTCCAGCTGCTTTGGGTCAACCTTGTGACTGACGGTCTGCCTGCCACCGCGTTGGGATTCAACCCCCCTGACCTGGACATCATGGGCAAAGCCCCCCGCTCTCCCAAGGAGCCCCTCATCTCTGGCTGGCTCTTCTTCAGATATTTGACCATTGGAGGTACAACACCTTATTTTCCCTCTCTCTCTCTCTCTCTCTCTCTCTCACTGTCTCATCCAAGCACTTGAGTGTAGGAACGTAGACATGACATTATCTGTGATATTTTACCTTCATACTAAATCTTGGATGTTTCACTTTCAACTTTACTGATACTGCAAATAAATCCCTCATCCACTTGTGTATTGTGATGATTTCCTTTTAGTTGGTCTAAAATGGCCTCCACAAACTTTTGATAGTTATTTAAAGGAACACTTCCACAGCTACATGAGACTCGGGTGTTCACAAATGCAGCTGTAATTTTCATCTAAGTGATTTTGTTGCCATGGTAACACACTGGGTGTCATACACCAAATGAACACTGGTTTCTTTAACCTCTCTAGCAGACATTATACGTATTAACACGGTAATATCTCCTCCAGGTTATGTTGGTGCAGCAACTGTCGCGGCAGCTGCCTGGTGGTTCCTGTACTGTGACGAAGGCCCAATGGTCACCTTCCATCAGCTGGTAAGTATTTAACACTTGTGTGTCTCCTATCACACAGTGTAACTAGTAACTTCTTTTCATGTAAAACTACAAACACACTTCACGGAAGGACCTTAGCTTCTCAGAGACTGTGTCAGACTTCAGTGAATAAGAATTTATATTTCCGTCTTCCCCGTCAGTCACACTTCATGCAGTGCAGCGAGGACAACGAGGACTTTGATGGGGTCCACTGCGAGGTGTTTGAGGCTGCTCCTCCAATGACCATGGCTCTGTCTGTGCTGGTCACCATCGAGATGTGCAACGCTCTGAACAGGTCGGACTTCCCTGTGAACTCATAGTGCATTGTGGATATTTACAAGTCATGCAACCCTTTAGAGCGAGCCTGACCCCAAAGTTGGAAAGCACTGGACTAATCAACTTAATGGTAAATTTTAAAAAACAAAGAAGCTGGAACCAGCAAACGTTTGGCATTTTTGCTTGAAAAATGTGAAACGATGAGTCGATTATAAAAATAGTTGCCGATTTTTTTCTCTCCATCGACTAATCGAGTAATTGTTGCAGCTCTATCCTCCAGTGATTGTGGTTCTGAACTACAATGCTTTCCAGACTTTGTATCAGGCTACCAGGATGTCGCCTAGTGCTGCTCATGGGAACGTTGGGTCTTTGTGTGTGTGGAAGTTGGTCTCGACCGGCTCCATGTGATTGAATGCCCTGAGATAGTTTTGTTATGATATGGCGCTATATAAATAAAATTGAATTGAATTGAATTGAATATAACATGAAATATGTAAGGCTAGAAAATAATTATAATTTCTCTTTTGGGCAAGAACATTTTAGATTATTAATGCATATATATATTTATATATATATATATATTTATATAGTATCCATGACAAACCAATAGAAACAATAGTAACTTCACTGTTTAGGTATGTCTGCTCTGACATAATATACTGGAGGTACAGTACAGACTGAACATGCCATGGAGCTTTAAAAATACATGTTTTTGACCTGCCATGGAAGAATAATTTATTTAATGGACCTTATGGTTTGTCAGAAAAGGAAAGCCACAGGTGTGCATTTATTATAGTTATATGTCATTTAAGTGTGCCAGTAAGACATGCCAGTGAGCCAGCATGTAAACATGCCAGGGCCCTGGAATAACACACCTAAATGGCATCCTACCATTATATTATTAATTACTTTGTGATATTCCTGCTATGTCAACATTTCTGCTGTACAAGTATAATCACAGTCAAAGTATAATCACTCCCTGTGTATAAACTTGCAAATTTCCATATTTTGAGAATGTGTTATGTTCACATTGGATCACCTGCATCTGTGCATAGTAAAACTGCTTGAATATTGAATGTGATATTGATTGTCACAAAAGCACAATGGGAATGAGGGGACAATGGTACAACAGCGCTAGCAATAGTTTAGAAAAACAAAGTTTTTCATGATGCGTTCAAACAGTAACAGTTTGAACGCATCTTGTGTCATGTATTTCAAATTGTTAGAGTACATTTTGTACACCAGCTGCCAAGATATTAGCTGTCAACATTAGCATAGTTTTTGAAGGCTATTTGGTATTAGGGTACAATTAAAAAGAGCAGAGCTTATTTTATAAAGTCTTCTGAAATATAACTTGATTTAAATAGTAAGTTGCTTAGTAAGTTGGCTTACTTAGTTCCCTTCAGTAATATAGACACAGAATAAATGCTTTTAGAGAGAATAAATTAAACACAACTCTACATTGATTTTCTTTCCCATGGTTCACTGCAAAACAGATATCAGTGCAACGCTAGGATGCCATTTAATGCCATGCCGTCTGAATTACTGTATGTTCTCCTTCCTCCTGCTCTCTCTCCTGCCCACCCCTCCAGAACTCAAGCCTGGTTCTGCTCGAGGTTTCTACCTGTTAAAAGGGAGTTTTGCCATTGTCGCCTAGTGCTTGCTCATGGTGGGAACGTTGGGTCTTTGTGTGTGTGGAAGTTGCTCTCGACCTGCTCCATGCGATAGAGTGCCCTGAGATAACTTAGTTATGATATGGCGCTATATAAATAAAATTGAATTGAAAATAAATTGAATTGATCATATTCAAACAATGTAATTACAATAAAGATGTTCTTTAGTATTTACGGCTCAATTTAAGTGCAACACAAACACCTAACATAATATTAGTGTATAATAATATTGTATAACACACATTTTACTTACGTTTATGTACTGTTTAAGACACATTATTATATTTCAAACCCAGAATAAACTGCTCTCCAAACATCTTAAAAAAACGATATAACTTATTATGTGCATTTTGTCAGTTTTTACATTTTGCATTATATATTTTTGGTTGTGTCATATCCTTTCTACATTCTGACATCTTACACCAAAGAAAGGTGAGAGTTAAATGCTTTCCAATGACAACATTACACTAAAATATGCATCAAGAAATGCAAGCAAACCATTCATAGGGTATAGAGGGGAATGGGCAAAGACTGTATTAACTTTAGTCTATTTAAAGATAGTGTTTCTGAAGAGAGACAATGAGTTGACCTACCGTCCTCTGTGGGGACGTAGATGTTCAGGTAAAGGCAGTCCTCGCTCTGCTCCTGCACATAGGTTACCACTGTATCCAAGTTGGCGGTGAACCACACAGGGAGCATATCATTGAGTAAAAAGCGGTCCTCTAAGAACTGAGGACACACCGGAGCAAACTGAGTAGCATTCCTGATGCCCGGCCAGGACATGGGTGGCTCCGGCGGCTGGAACCTGCGTTCCCCAGTTGGGGACAGTGCATACGGGATCCCCAAATACTGCTCCACTGGTCCCAAGATCTCATTGGGTAATGTAACCTTCACTCCCCGCAATTTTCCATAATTGGTGGTGACCACAGGGTGCTGCTGGGCCTGAACGCCTGCCACATAGATGGACGCCAGCCCCATCCACAGCAGAAGATTTGCTTTGGCCGTGAAGCGACACATCCATGAAGGGCCTCCGGGCATTGACATGCTCCTGCTGTGCTGAGCCTGAGCCTGGCAGGTCGTGGTTATGGTCCACCCTTGGGTCCTTGGCGCCCCACCTGCCCCCTCCACTGAGATGTTTCTTGCTCCTCCTCAGGCTGTGAGCTGAGCAAAGGAGCCCCAGCCTAACAAAGCAGCTTTCTCAGAGCTCCCCATTTCGAGAGCCTGCATGGAGATCAGCAACAGCCGTACAACTCTCCTGTCCAGAACAGCAGAGAGCTTAGGAAGCTCTCTGGTTACCTGAACTCCAGCTTGATGGGCTATTCTGTAAGAAAGAAAAAACAAACAAAAAAAGTTAAGTTGATCCACTATAGTATCATCACTAATTATGGTATTCTATTTGTCAATGTAGCAGATGTGTCATAGTAGTTTAACGCCAGATTTAGTCACAGACAGTGTTGATAGTTCTCACATCAGTAGTTCTTACATGTCAACAGTAGTTAAGTCCACCATCAAATCCTGAAATCCTCCTAATGAGATGGTAATGTTGGTCATTTGGTCAGTCCAGTGATTCAAACTGAAATATCTTATCAAATACGTTAGGTATTTCATAGATATAGATATTATATTATATTAAGATATTTCATATGCACATGCATGGTACCGTGAGGATACATTTTACTTTTGGTGATCCCCTGACTTTTCATCTAGCGCTACCACAAGGTCGACATTTTTGTTGGATGGAATACCATGAAATTAGGTACTCTCAAGGTCCACAGAGGATGAATTCTAAAGACTATGGTGATAACCTGACAGTTCTACTTCATGGGTATAAATAACTTAAATATTCAATCTGTATTGATAGCAACAAGACAAATTCATCTCAACTCAAGAGTTTACTTACTAGCTTTTCTGAACATTAACCACGCCGCACTCCCATGCTCAGAACTCACAGAACTTCCACGCTCAAAATAAACAGCTAAACAGGTTTTGCCTTGTACTCCAGAAGGAGGCATTTCTGATCTATTGCAGCCCTGTCGCCCTCAGTAAACTACACTAATGTTGTTCTCTTCATTCATGCAAAATGAAGGATACCAGTGATACATGCTGAAGAAATATTATTGGTACCAAACCATCTGCAAAGTAATATGTGCGAGCATTTTGGAGTCGACGCCATCTATTGAATTGATAAAAGTAACAGTTAATTGGAACAATGTTATTTCTAATGCTTTTAACTCTTCCATGTCATGAGTTAAATCTTTTAGTTACAATAATGCAAGTTCTTAATTTTCAACATTAGCCTGTAAAGACTGACACTCAAAAAATCTTTTGTCAGTCTATATATATATATATATATATATTTATATATATATATTAGTTGTTTGGTTGAAGAAAATGTCATGCCTGACTGCTCCAATCCAAAAATGTTGATTAATTACCCTCTCACTCAAATAAATACTGTGTGCCACTCAAAGTCAGGCCAAATCAATGATTAAATCTAATGCTGACCAGCACTGCACATTTCTGGTATCAAATATAAATGAAAAGGCTGTATAAATAAATGAGTAGAATTCTGCTAATAGAGTCAAAGTACATGCCAATCTTTGCAAGCAAGGTTTTTTAAAATAAATCGTTTTCCAGCATGTATTTATGACACAGAACTGAAACTGTTAGTGACTATATCTTCAAGAATCTGTCATGTAGGTCTGTCTGCTTGGGAACACATCAGTTAAGAATATGGCTACGATCGCTGCTGAAATTCCACCTTAACGCAGTGTCATGTATTGTGATGCTGTGCAAGGCCCTGATCACGGACGTGAAGCTGCAAGAACAGCACATATTTAAATCAAGTTGCTATTTACATGATAATGGAACATTCAAACAGAAGGGATATAATTATTATGATCATTTAATTTTTTTAATGCTTGCAAAAACACTGTTCAGACTAAATGCCCCTTAACAGCTTTATGCACAGCCTAAACAGTGCAACACACACTTTAATCAGCATTGTACAAGCCTGTGAAATTATGACATGCCTATAATCAGTTAGAACATTAATCTCAGACAGTCTGATAACATTTTTCCCCTTACATTGTTTTATAATCTATGTAATGTTAGGGAAAAACAAAATAATAATAATAGTAATTGTTGGACTACCGGGTCAACATCAAAGCTGGGCACACCAAAAAACTAGAAGACTCCAAGGCCCCCATAGACATTAGGCACTGCACTATTTGTACACCCCTTTCAATGGCTCTAAATATGAACTGTAAAAATTGTAATTGAAAAAACGCATTGGAAACTGGGGGGTTTTCTCTGCTCTTTGCAAATAATGAGGTTCTATTGGGTTCATCGGACTGTGACCGGATCACTCACTGGGGAGGTTTGCAGGTAAGTGTGAGACGGCCGGGATGACTGTCTGAGAGTCAGCACCTCCAAGTACTTTGCCGTAAAGTTTAACATTTTAAACAACAGTTTGAGAGTGAGTTGCTGCCCCAAGCATAGGAGTTCATGTATCTCGGAGCCTTGTTCACGAGTGAGGATAAAATGGAGGCAACAGGTGCAATTGGTGCAGCATCAGCAGTAATGCGGAAGTTGTACTGGGTTGAGGTGGTTCATGCAGCTGATCAGGATGCCTCCAGGGCACCTTCCTCTGGAGGTTTACTGGGCACGTCCAACTGAGACAAGACCCTGAGGTAGACCCAGAACACGCTGGAGAGATTATATATGTCATCTGGCTTGGGAGTGGCTTGGGATCTCCCAGGAATGGCTGGAAAACAATGCTGGGGAGAGGTATGCCTGAACTACCTTTCTTAGCCTGCTGCCAATAGATGAATGGATGGATATAAATATTCCCCAATAAAAGTAATTTCCTCCTGTTTGAATATTGTTTTGCTATTTTAGGAAATTACTAACACATTAAAAAAAATTTGAACTATACATTTGTGAGCTGCAATTATTTATGTTTTCAGCAGGATCCAATGGGCTTGGTGCGGAAATCCACATTCAGTGCAGGGAAGTCAGAAAGAATTGAGAGGATGACTAACACATTGTTGGTTTTGCATTTTCACAGGATTTGTAAAATAACAATAAAAAAATAATAGAATGCATTAACCTTTTAATTGTACAACTGAATCACCCCACAGCTTATCAGGAGACTTCTTTTTTGTAGATTAGCTGAACCAACCCTTTAAATCTAAAATGTTTCCCATCCTAACCCAAGGTTCATCTCAGAGCTATCAGCAGTGTTTCCATGGCAACAATCAATGACACTGCCTGACAACTGGCAAAAACCGAGGCAAAAATGTCTCATAATTTCTTCTTTCCTAACAATGTTGTGGGACTGACGATGTGAAGAGAAGTTTTTTTTTTTCCAAGACTGCAGTAAACAAGCCCTTAAAAAATTTTTGAGAAGAAAATTGTTTCTTAAATTCCTGCGTCTGTTACTCTCATCTCTGAATTTCCCAAGAAAGCGGTCTTGTAATTGTCTCTCACAATTCTTCTGCTGGAGTGAAAGGTTTTGAGTTTAGGAGAATACCATAACACAATGCAAGCCTTAATAGTTCAGTATGAAATGAAGAGAGCTTTTTGACACTGGACACATGAATGGCATCATGGTCCACCCATAATTTCCACTCATAATATGCTATATACTATGGGAGTAAATATTTTCAAATAAAATGTTTTTTTATTTGGCTGGTAGCCTGTTGTTGACTACAGATGGCTCAACATTCACTGTGATGCTACAGGGTTTCAGTGTTGTCGCAGGTCATCTTACTAAAAATCTATACTTGCTGGGCTAAGTTTACACTTCGGCAAATGGACAGACACACTCTCTTAACTCTGCAAATGTAGTTTCCATAGACAAGCGTGGGGTCCATATTAATCAAAGATCTCAGAGTAGTAAATAAGTCCTAACTGTCCAAAAATTGCATTTCTTTAGGAAGAGAGTTGTTCATTGATGACCATGATAACATGATACAGTTTGGACTGACCTTGTGCAGGAGGCCAAAGAGAGCACATGCTCTCTCCGTGAAAGCCGGTGTCCTCGCAACCTCACAGCAAAATTAAAGTTTTGAAACAGTGAAGATTTTGGTCTGTCACAACCAACTCCAACTTCTGCTGTAATACCTTAGTCTTTCTCGCTTACAGCACCTCAGATAATCCACAGATTCATTCATTCATTTCTAAACTACTCAATGTGAAGTCATGAAAAAAACATTCATTGTCAAGTTATTTGCTTATTTAAAATTGGAGACGATGGGGCCATAATATAAAAAAATATATATGTTCATATTGTGTAGCATGATACGGAGCCTGATAATGAATGATCATAACTGGCAATGAAATAAGATTAAGCTTAAATGCGTGATACAATCAATGTGTTCGCCCCTTCCTCTACATCTCTCCCCTCCTCATCTAAATTCCTTCAGCAGAGATCAGCGCTGGATGACCTGTAATACCTTTGATCTTATTTCATTTCCTATACCTATGGCGATACATATCAAGTATGTGGATATACATCTATGAGAGATCTATGTGCATTGGTTATGTTTGTGTCACTGAATTGTGAACAGATTCCACAATTGCGACACACACACACACACACACACAACATGTGCTTGTTTTCTCCTTCTCTTAGAAGAAAGACAGATGCCTCTCTATGATCAAAGGAACCCTAGTATATATTGAGTTTACTGTGATTCAGTCATTCATTTGTTGTGCATCCAGGTACACATATGAATATATCTACAGACATACAGTATATGGCAAATATGTATGTGTGTGTCTAAATTAATTCTTTGGAAAGAAATGAGTTAAGACTGAATAGATCTAGGGTGGGGGGAGTAAAGTTTCGCACCACTGACATCGGACATCTCTGCCTCTTTTACAGAAGACTACATAGCAGTAAGACACTTCTTACATCTTATTCCTTTGTTCTGGATCTGCTCTGATTGACTGATCTGCTTCGTCCGAGGCGAGCGGGCCGCTGGCCTGAGCCTGGCTCTGCCCTTTAGAGTCGATACAGAGCAAGCCCAGAACATTGCCCGTCAGCTGTATCCAAACCACACCAAGCATGCGGAAGGCCCGTCTGCCTCATCCAGCTAACTTTGAAAGCAAGAACTGAATCAGTGGGGATGCGTGAAGATGATTCTGACAGAGAGCGAAACCTCCAGTTCAAGCCAAATCGCAACATGGGGTGGAAATTATGGAAAATGCTTCAGACAGGCCACTCAATCCAAGTCCCCACTTGGGAACGAGCACACCCGAGAAGGCCCAAAACCTCAAGAACATGCCCACAGGAGAATTGTCTCCCTCCTCCCTTCCAGATTAGCCTCTCTCCTGGCTATCTGAAATACCAGTTGAAACTTTACTTTTCCTGTGATATTGGGGTGGATGCTATTAATTATCTAAAATAAATTAGATCAAGAATAGGATCTCTCATCCAAATAATTATAATAAACAATCTAAGTATTTCACTCTCCTTCATAATAACGTCTCAGCTGCTGGACGATGCATTAAGGTGACATCACAGGTTAAATCTTAAGGTTTATCCATTAAGTGGTTTCCTGTGTTCATAAAAGATAACTCAGGTTTCAAAATATTCATTCACTGTGTCATCTGGTATAAAATGGTATGGTATGTATTAATTGTTCATTGGATTCATTTGTGGTTGCATTTATTTATTTGTATGTCCAGTAGTTATACTAGCATGTGTAACTTAACGTGAGACTAATTGTAGACTACAATTGTTAAAGTGTATTACCCAACACTGGCTGACATTACAAAAATCATACATTCTTCCTCAACATGTAACCTTACATACTGTAAGTTAACAGGAGTTGCGGAGATGGAGATGTCCCACAGTCTACAAAGAGTTATCAATATATATATATATATATATATATATATATATATACAGAACAATACATGCAAGATGCAGCATGATTATGTAATTGGAGAGGACTGACTACGATATGCCACACAGCTGACTGAAATCACAAATGATTTAAAATTGCATATTCATTTATTTTACACATGTTGGTCCATGGATGGCACCACTGTGGTCCAGACTGAAATATCTCAACAAATATTGGATGGATTGCCATAAACTTTTGTACATTCTGTCATGGTCCCCAGATGATGAATCAATCAATCCCTGACTTTCCCTCTAGTGCCACTATGAGGTTGACATTTGTGTTTTCAGTTAAATGCCTCAACAACTGTTGAATAGATTGCAATGACACACGTTGGATATATTGGTTAATGTGATTACAAAATCTAAGCGATTTATTCATTTTGACATTAAATCTTTGCTTAGGCAACTCAGATTACTTCACCAGTCATCTGTATTTGCCTACACACATAAAGCCTACACATGAGAAGGTTGTGCTATTTTATAGAAGGGACATCACACTCTTCCAGGAGTTGTAAAAGTCAACGTAGGAAGTTTAAGTGTAATTCTTAGGATATATTCTAAGAGGCTTGATAAGTGGCCTCATGTCTACAAATGTCTAAGTAGTTTGTGAATATTGAGACAAACATGTTTTTTGTTAACTCCTCCCTAATGAATTTGACTTGACGTGTCTTCATGAACAAAACAAGAACCTAATCAAGACTATATTCTGTAAAATAATTGTGTATTGTCAGTGAGAGTCTCTGTGGACACTGAGATAGAACCCAGAGGACATATCTCACATTATACAGTAAATACATGTCCTGATTCACACATGTTATTGTGAATGAAGGCTGGAAGGTTGTAGTAACTCAAACAAACATGGTGTGAGTCCAACACGTTACGGTCCAATACGTAGTTAATGGAGCAGCTCCACAAAGTGTCACCAGCTCTGGGACAGAGTTGTTTATGTATTGATTAAACTCACTGTGAAGAAATATCACAATGTGGTATTACCATGGACACAAATGCACTGTTGACATTTTAAAGGGTATTTCATTCATTTGGCTCAGTCTTTAGGTGTTAAAACACAACTTACTGTATGAGGGCTGTAGCTATGACTTTAGAAATACAGAGGTCATGAACTCTCCCAATCAACCAATTTGTAGTTCAACAGTTCAAATGAAATGTCTGTAAAGTGCCATTACAATAGCCAAATAGGGAAGTAATGAAAGCATGGATTACATTTTCTAAGTCCTTCGCAGATAAAAATGCATTTTTGAAATGTTCCAAAAGTGCAGGAAGCAAGATTGAACAAAAATCACATGACAATGATGAAAATTTGGATTTCTGCAATGAGACTTTATCTTGGAAGATTGAAGATAGAGTCCGTACATATTCTAATAACTTTGGATTTATCTCTGGAAATAACCAGATTTCGACCTCTGTAAGGCAGACGTGTAGTTTGCTTATTTGCATGATATTTCTAAAATCAAAGAAATACTGCATGGATACTGTGACGATGCTTTTGAAATAAAAGAAAACACAAAGAGATTTGTACTGTAAAAGAGAAAGGCCTGATCCATGTACTTCATGGGTAGTGGTGGATTTACAGTCCCCTGCAGCCACTACAATTTTAAGCAATTAGCTTGTGGTAGCTTGATGTAATAAAATGCACCATGTAAGCGCAGTACTATATATACTAAAATAACAAAAGCCTTTGCTTTCAGGCCCCTTTCATTTCAGTTAAAGTGCTTTGATGTGCTTAAGTGGTGTACACAGTATTAATAGACAAAGTTGCAATTATGAAAAACAAATTTTATGGTGAATCTGGAGCCTTTAGTATCCCATTTTGACCAGTTTCTAATCCAGCTTCCCTGCCAGGGATATAAATATAGGGGAGAAATATAGAATACATTATATATATATTTATTTTATTGTCCCAAAAGTAGACACGTTTCTACAAATACTGGAATCAGCCAGAATGGAACATAATAAATCTTCATATTTACCCCACAGCTTTTCCTCTATTCGGTGATTACATTATACTCATTTGCACATTAATGAAGAAAACTGAGTTTCTTGAAACTACTTTAAATCCTAAAAATATACCCTAGTAAAAGGAGATATATTGCCTTGAGCACATCATTTTGTTTGGTGTTTGAGTACATCCACAGGCTGTTTTGGGTGTTTGCCTTCAAGAACAGTTATATAATGATGTCATTTACTACTATATGAAGACTATTAGCAGCTGTGTTTGCAGTCATCTCACATGGAAGCACAGAAATCATCAAACAGTGAAAGGGGGTGAATGCAGCAACACTTTTCACAGGTGAAATTGTTACTCATTGTTCACTGAGGTTATATGCTTGTAAATGTTTTGGTGATAAATTGACACACACTACAGTATTTGTAATAATGTAGCATTTTATGATAAACTGTCCTTCAGGCTGCTCAGGCTGAATGCAGAGCGTGCTCCGTGGCTCTCCTTGGCAGAAGCACACAGGAGATTGCGAACGATGTTCTCACTCTTAATGATTATAGCAAAGAAGCCTTATGAATACCAATGAAGGCGTTCTCTGTCATTTGCATTTTAATCATTCTAAAATGATCCTGTCAGAGGCATCCTGTCCTCCTAACTATAAAATACTCAACACTTTGAAACCACTGCAGCTGATAATTAGCTACATATACATACATATCATACATGTCTGTATATGTTGTGTTTGTGTTTATTTTTGTGTTTCCATGACAGGATAAAAAAGCATCTGAGGTATAATTTGGACCATGATGAAGATCAGATTCATTAAACCTTCTTGGTCTAATGATGACCTGAAACAATGCAAAAGAATGAAGGATTTAATCATGAGCTTAATGGATACCACACACTGAACTTGTGCCAGAAGAAGCATGTTGACTACTGCTGGAGGTAAAGAGGAGGAGGACGCCCTGAAAGACAAACTACAGACGCTGGAATGGCAAATCATAAAGTTCTTCTGAAAGCAAGAACACGAACATTCAGAGAAATGACGCAGATGCCATAATAGTTCGACTGAGGCAGGCAAAGAAGCTGATTTGAAGATACAAGCAACATGGACAAGAAATGGCAAAGTGATGATACAGCTAAATGGAAAACTCGAAGAAGCCAAAGCAGTTAAGATAAGAGAACTCGACGACATAGACCAATATACATAAGAAACTATAAATTCTTGCCTGATTGTGCTGTTACCCAATTGATAAGATCGGGTTGATTAGAGATTCCAACTATTGACATGGACGCTAAATAAAGGGATCCGATAAAATGTGCATTTACATGCCTGAAGCATTTAATCAGAATATAACTCTTTTGACATGTGCATAGTGGTTCCACACGCTGTGAAGCATCTAAGCGTCCGTTTATCATAAGTGCTACGTTATTACAAACACTGTAGTCTGTGTCAATTTATCACAGAAACCTTTACAAGCATATAACCTCAGTAAACAATGAGTAACAATTGCACCTGTGAAAAGCGTTGCTGCATTCACCCCCTTTCACTGTTTGATGATTATAACAAAGTTATCTCAGGGCACTTTTGCCTCGACCAGTTTATGCTAATGACATGTGGAAACGCCATGGATTACCAAGGGAATAGTGAATGCATGTAAAAAATGTATTATATAGGACATTTTTAAAACGTGCATCAAAAGAAGCAGAAAACAAATACAAGATATATAAAAGTAGGATAATGAGATCAAATAAAAAGGAGTGTTATGACAAACTTATGGAGCATTATGGGAGTAACACTCAAGTCAACAATACAATTATAAATAACACAAAAGAACTTGCTAACAAATGTAATGATTACATTAATAGGATACAGTTGCAGCCAATCAGATTCATCTTTATTAGGGGTGTTGCCGAAAAGGAAATACTTGATATTGTTATAGATTAATTTAAAAATAGAAAGTCCACTGAAATGTATATATTGTTAGATAAGAATTTATTAGAAAACTATTTGGGAAACCACACACAAATAATGTAAAAACAGAAATGTCTAAAGCCATTGCAATATTATATAAGACTTAAGATATCTTGAAACAGAAGTTACTTTATACATTTTATTGCTCTCTCATACTGTAGTTCGATACATTGTCTACTGTGTGGCGGTATAGGAAAACATACAAAACCAACACTAATCCAATGTTCATGCACTAGAAGAGACTTTTTAAAAATGTAAGTCGATCGGATTAGTGTGAACCAACCAATGTACTATTTACTTACCTACGTGATTTAAAAATCAGTGATCTAGTTGATCTTAAAACTGCACAGATAATGTACAAAGCACACAATTATTTACGTCCTAATTGTACCTTGGAGATGACATTAGAGAGAGCCAGTATGAACTTAGGGGAATAGTTATGTTTAAAAAAACAAGGACAAAAATTTATTTATAAGTGGTAAACAAATGTAAAACCGATAATTATTATACGTTTGGAACTTTTGTTTTAGCTTAAGCTCAGTAGTGAAAGGTTTGCCAATTAGTATATGTTATGTGAAAAGGTTAGGTATAATAAGTAAAATCTATGTGTTGCCTTATGGTTATTTATTTATTTTTATTTGCATTAATTTTTGAAGTTAATAGGGACTGAAATAAATTACTACTGCAACTATTGCAAATAACTGCCACGGCCACAAAACTTTTGAACCACTTGAACTTGTAGAACCTGATGTAAATTAATTTGAATGCACTCCTACATTACACATTACGGTAAGACCTGCTGCTGGGCTGTAAAAGAAAGATACTAAAGAAAGAGTCATAAACTATTCATAAACAAATGCTATAGGGGTAGAAATACACTAGCTCAGCTATTTAATAAAAAAATTGTAATATGATTATTGCATGAGCTCACGTTTTCATTTCTGACAAATCCAAAAGTAATGAGCCATTGAAGACATCAGTATGTTTCAAACAAAATCTTTGTGTTGGGAAGTACCCATTATTATTGCTATATTCAAAAATATTGTTTTTTGATCGTTCTTGTTGATGAACGTTGGATTTTATTTCTGCTTGTGGCATACAATAATATGCGTTCACACTTACATAGCTGTCCATATTATACTTGTTTTGTTTCTTATCTGGTGTATTGTCTGCTAGATACTAATAAAATTTGATTATTTTCATTTTTACAATTGCTATGAATTATGTCTATAATGTGTTCATATGATATGTATGACTGTTATTCTGTTTAACAATAACTAAACAAACAGCTGACTCACCTCAGGATAAATGGTAATTTGTGTGAAGAATGGTAATAGGATATTTGATTGTAGTTTTGAGTCAAATGCTCACAGTTGAATAAGGTGCATTGAGTCATATTGTTGCGAGATGAGGACTTTAGCTGTTGGATGAAGGCTTAACAGAGTCAGACTAGCCAACAGGAGCACCGGCTTCCCCATACCTGATGCCCTCTGAATACAACCATCATGCAGACTTTATGTGTTTGACAGGCTGATGATGTCTCCCACAAATAGCAAATGCTGCCTGCCTAAAACGTTACACCTTCTCCCAGTTTTCACGAATGAGAACTCAGATTCAGCAGCCATTTGAATACTTTTCTATTGATTAATTATGTTGCCGTCCCAGAACAGGTGTCACTTTTTCACGTTTGAGCCTGCCTGTGCACACCACTGACACTCAACCCTAGTCAAACAAGCATAGGCCTGGAGTGACAGCTCACAGCAATGCCATTCACTTGCAATTAATTTATTAAAGATTAATACTGACACATTTTCTTAAACAAAATAATATATCTGATACTGCTAAACACTCCTCACTCTTTTAAATACAGCATGATTAAAGATTAACCATTAACAACAGATCTGTCATTTTACTGCCATTTTCTTAGTCTTTGTTGGTTACTGCAGCAAACGTGCCGTTCACACAATGGAGGGATGGTGGAGTAATGGCTGTGTGTGGGATTGACACACAACAGCACGTTTTACTGTGCAATAATCCCTCCTTCAGAGCTTCAGTAGCTCTGCTTACACAAAATAAAATGTATCAACAGCACATAGCTCAGCATGGAAAAAACATGTTACACAACTCTGTGCTGTTTCTACCTGTTAGTCGCGTGTTTGTGTTGTGTGCACATGGTTTGGACAGATCAGTAAACAGCTGCCTGCTCAACATCCACATGTCATAACTGACCTGTCAGATGAATATGCTGATGTACCATATGATGGAAGGCCTGCAGTGGAAATGACAACATTATGGAAGCAGATGCCGATATTTTGGCCAGATTTAGCTACAGTTTGTCATTTCTGCACTAGACAACTTCCTTTTGTCGTTCTAAAAAAACAACAGGACAATCTGGGGTCACTGTTAACGTCCATGGAATAAAAAAACAAAAACAAATCAAGGCCAAACTGTGATTCCCCCGCTCACCAAAGATTGTTCTCAGACAAAAGAATAAAACCAATTTCCTGCATTTGTCCCTTGACATGTTGTTTCCAGGAATCCTTGATATTATTTGGATCATGCAGGACGAGTGGATTATGGAATGATGTCGCGTGCATGTTGTAAATATTTGACTTTCATTTCGAACGACATGCCTCTCATCCTGGATGAACTGTGCAGTTTGTTGTAAATTGGACAGAAATCCTGCAGGACAATCACAAGTCAGGATGACCGTTTGATTAGACACAGAACTGTACTACATGAACAAATGGTTGTTTTTTTTACAATAACATGCAGATTACTAGGACATGTTGGACGTGTCCAGCTTTCTCAATAAGTGTCAAACTACAACTCACGGTGATTTACCATAATCTTCAAAAGTTGTCTATGCAGTCTTATATGACTGTCACTCCCTACTGAAATTTACACCTGCCTGGACCTTTTCCCCCTCTCTGCCTAAGATGGCGAAGGAAGGCAGCCTTTGCTTCACACCAGAATGAGTTGAAGCTTAACTGTGCTGGAGGAAGATTTTTAGAGAACTTTTTTAGCAATATATTCCCTTAGAGATTCATTTATTATCAGTTATTACCCCTCATACAGTGCAGGTTTCAAATGCAAAAGAGGTCGTACCGGCACATTTTTCGAGCAAACACACCCACACATACACATATAACAGCATTGCTACAAATATAATGACTGATTTTGTATTTTAGTAAAATACTTTCTGATTATGTGTCCTCATGGTCCCCTTTTCTGTTTAAGCACCTGAAAGAGACTCTGGACATTATCTTTTCACTTTGGAGCAGGTATGTGCACGACAACACACGCAAGGTCATCCCATGTTAAACCAGCCGCCTTTGTGAAGCTGCAGTCCGTGCACTTCTTTGCAGAGTCAGTCTGAATGCCACCCAGCATGAATACAAGGTGAAAATCACAGTATTAGCAGCAGTGGAGCTGTAAAAATTCATGCAAGGTACAAAACCCCACTCAACTCTCCCCCACCACTACCACCACCACCCCTTTTTTTCTTTTTCGTTTTTCCACTTAAAACCACATCCAGATATCCACACCACCATCTTGTGGCTGCTTGGATAGAGATGCGCGCAGTGGGCTGCTGGAAGACGCACGTCTCTGCTGCACCTTGTTCAGACACAAAAGAGTTGTGGGAAAACGCAGGTGTGAAATTGGTTTCAACGCCTTGCCATCTTGAGGGAAAGCGCTTCGCGCTGTTGGGTCACAACCGCCTTTCTTGTCGGTCCTGTC
Organism: Nannoperca australis; assembly: GCA_036023655.1. NCBI lineage: Eukaryota > Metazoa > Chordata > Actinopteri > Centrarchiformes > Percichthyidae > Nannoperca > Nannoperca australis. The sequence continues at coordinate 7,182 of JAVQJD010097845.1, read as the reverse complement.
ACGTTAAAGTTAACCGAGCGGATGCTTTGGCGCAGAGTTTGGTAAAAGCACCATTGCAGTGTCCGCACAGGAAGAAACGCTCAAACGTTGATTTTGCACAAATTATTAAATAGCGTGATGTGTGATTTGCGTTTTTGGCTTCTTTGTGTGCGCGCAGCTGTTTTGTCATTAATTATTTAATCAACATTCACAAGTGAACAAAACCTCAAGTGGTGTCTGGTGAAAGTGCGCAGAAATGAGCCTCTGTTGCTGCGGGGGTTTTAGATAAATACAATTAAAAACAACCTCCATGTTACTCCTGTTTCCCAATATTTTTCCAGGAAGTTGTGATTAAAAAAATATCATTATCCAGTTGAGGTTAACAGTAAATGTCCCTGGATTAATTCACTGTCGAGTGTGCTCCTTTGTACGCGTCCGGACACACCGTCAGAGGTGGAGGGGGAGGAGGGGAATCGTCGCCTAAATCGCACAGATATTCAGCCGCTTTACTATAAATTTAGACTGTTTTCCTGCAGGAAGAGAAGCTGTAGGGTAAGGCTCAGCATCACATCCAAACGGCGACACTTACCTCAGCCTGTATCTCCACCGCCTGACTCTTTTATGTAAGTCCCGACTTTAGGCGGAAAACGCACACACCACGTAGGGGGAAAAATACAATAAAGTCCACGTCCAGCCTCCTGCTCTGCAAATCCAAAGTAAGAAGCGCAGTCCCGATGCACTGACGGCAGCCCAACTATACGTCCTGTGTGTGTTTGTGTGTGCGTGCATGCGTGCGCGCGTGTGTGTGTGCGGTGGGGGAAAAAAAGAGATGCGGCTTTATCACCACAGAAGATATTTCAATGAGTCATTGCAGAGGCACTGGAAACGGTGCTGAATCTAATTGCTCTCATAGAACGAGTGTATTGCGAGGACAAGATTAGTGATGGAGAAACCAGGTCTCTCTCTCTCTCTCTCTCTCTCTCTCTCTCTCTCTCTCCCTAGCTTGCCATTGGACTACACCGACTGAAATTTACTAAGCCTGCAGCCAATGGATTGCCGCATTCTCTCCATCACCCTTAACCAGCCGCTGTGTTGTGGCAGCTCCGGCATCACGGAGCATGGAACAAGGCTCCTTAAACTGGAATAGTGGGGCTCCCACTGGTCCTTGGAGCAATACCACAGAAACAAGATGAATACTTTATTTCACTGTGAAAAAAAGAAGAGAAGAAGGGTTGTGAAATTGTGGACAGAAGCTATCCTGATGGGCTGGGTTAACCCAATAGGGGCCCCCTGGGCAAAAGAGCTGTAGGGCCCCCATTGACACATCACTTCCCCCAAATTGATTTTTCTTATAAATCAATATTAACCAACTTTAATTAATAATAATAATAATACAGTCAAAACATCTTACAGTGATCAACAGCATATATGGATCAAACAGCTTGGGAGAGAATCATTCCTATACAAATGCTGTTCAAATGTTTTGCTTGCCTGAGGCTGCTGCTGTGTGCACACTGAAACCATGACGGGAAAAAGAAAGTAGTTTACTCTCAATGACAAACTCAGTCTCCTTAAGACTTATGACAAACTGCCAAAAATGAGCCAATAAGATGCAGCAGTGAAACTTGGTGTTCCTCAGGCTACAGTAAGTGGGCCTACTAAACATTTGCAGTAGGCTGTACAGCTGTACTGTGTTTGGAAACAGCTAATACAATTCATTAAATAGCAAAGCTGTCCGTTTCATTACTTTATATTCATGTCATAAATATACAAATGTCAATTAGATGGTAATTTGCTTGAGAAATACAGATTAAGAAAAATGTGTTGGTTGTAATAATCATCCACTCAATCCGTGTTCACTATAAGAGGTTACTGTAGTTGTATTAATGTGCAAAAACAAAGATTGTAATAAAATAATAAATTCAATGCTTTTCTTTTCCTAAAATATTTTATATTTAAGCACACATACAGGAAAAATATAAAATTGGTAACCCACAAACTGGTCCTGCACATTTGATGAATGTGACAAAATAAAAACCTTTTGTTAGAACTATACATTGCAATCATGTCGCGCAACTTGTCAAGGTTCTGCGAGACAACAGTCATTTTTTGCATGACCACAAGAGGTCACTTTACAGGACAAAGTAAATATATAGGTCATTTGAAATGTTTGAACAAACCACCAGTACTGTTGATGACAGAATTTGTAACACATCCACAATTATACAACATATCTTTAATGCCCCCCAAATTTACATTTATTTGGGGTTCCGGGACATTAGAATGCTCAACCTTGAATGTTATTATTAGATCATTTTCTCTACATCCTAAAAGTCATCTTCATCTATCCAAACAATGACTTCTGCTTTTCTTAGTGTAAATGTAGATGATTGACACTAAGATGATATCCTCTCCCTTAAAGTGTCTGGATTTAAACTAAGATAATGATAAAAGGTTGGAAATGGATGCTAAAGCTTTTCAGTTTCAATAGTATTCCTTGTTATTTCAAGGTCATGTTCATTTCAAATCGACAGGTTTTTCATCATCATGACAGCGAAAACAGGCCCACAGCTGGACTGAACGGTGAAGTGAGAGCCTGAGGACGAGGCAGGCCGAGAGTTGGACAGAAGGCAAGGCTCCCTTTGATATCGTCATCATTTATTCCCTCTCACCACATCAGAACCCTCAGCGGTCGGGGGTATCCTCCACGCGTCTGAAGTATATATTGGCTTATGTCAGCAGTTCGGCACCAGAATAACTAGGTGACTGTCATGAGACTGATGAGGGGATGTCACTGCTGCCCGGTCGAAGCCAAATCAAATGTTCAGGATTACAAATCCACATGCAACCTGTGGACGTGGACCTTTGAATATGACGCATATGACCTTTCTTCCCCTGTCTTAGCATGCATGCTGCAAAATACAGTCACTAATGATTTCCTCATCTAAACTACAGCCATAGTGGAGTATTTCTGCTAAAATGTTATTCGGGATTATTGATGCTACTGATTATTGATGCAATCATTTTTTGTACAATCAAAACAACGTATGTTTGTTTATTTCCAATTCGGTGTAATTAGATCAATTTGTCAATTTCAGGTTAAAATGAATAGTCAGAACCGGTTCAGTACGAGAGTTCGACTTTTGTGACTTCTTGATCTCTTAAATGCTTAAATTCCGTTGTTTAGAAATATTGATTAGATACCTCTAGCATGATTGCTTGCTGTTGGCTTCAAATCCTCGGGAAAGACTTAGAAAGAGGCTTATTATGTGTCTTTTTATTTGTTTCTCAGAGGAGTAACAGGGTCACCTCAATTCAAGCAAAGCAAATTAGGATAAAGATAGGTAGCCACTTTAACCATTCAAATATTTCATTTTAATAGATTGGGACTGGTCCTGGTTTGATTTTGTCTGCTAAAAGTACAGCTTGAAGCTGAGGTAGTGTGGTGCAGGATGAGGCCTGAACCTGACCTGAAATCAAAACTAAATAGCTGTAGCTACATACACTTTTATTACTATTTAAACCAATTTCTAGAGTTTGCTTAAGTTAACTCAGTTGTTCACTTACATTAGAACAACACATTTTTCAGTGCTTGTTCAGATAAGTAAAAAAATGTTGTCTTGATAAAGCATCTGAAGCACAAAAGACATTATACAACTGCTTTCAGTGTTCCATCCAGCAGTGTAAATCCAGCAGTGGATTGAGTGTGTATGGATGGATGGAGTGTGTGGCTGTGTGCACTCTTGCAGAATGAAGAGAGTGTCAGACCTGTAGACTTACAGCAGTGCCACAAGATGAGGGCAAGAAGTATGGCGTTTAATACTTCACAGAGGACAAGCTCGCCTCTGATGATTTAGACAAACAGTGGCAGTAACCGCACGCAGAGAGACAGAGATGAGGGGAGAGGGGGGACATCTGAGACTGCGAGGAGTCCTCTCTTCCTCTGTTTAAGCACAGACAATTCCTGTCGCCTCAGGGTAGCAAACAGATACATAAAAGGCAGTAAAGGGACCGCTGAGGCACGACAATGGAATTCTTCAGGAGCAGCCAGCCAGCCAGTGTTGACGTGAAGACGAGACTTCAGCAAATACTTAGCACTGACATACAGAAGTCTCTGTGTTGATGCAATAGAGATGAAGCAGACGGCTTCTTTATCCTGCCTGTTTTATCCGTAATCTTTAAAGGGGCAATCAGTTACATTTTACAGTATCTTCCCACAAAATAACAATTCTCCGCTGGTGATCAATGCCAATCACTCTGCTGCTCAGTGCTGTTGATACTTCAGGCTTTGTAAACAGGCAGAGACTCTGTGTATTTGCTCCACACTCCCTGGACAGTCTGGAAAGGTAGAACTTTAGTCTAGGTCTTAAAACATCAATCTGTACCCGTATGGAAATCTAATATATGTACATATATTGAATTTACATTTATGAAACATATGTACATTTAAAGTAAAACCCTATATGTACATGTACATGTTAGATTATATATGAAACTAAAAGAAATTGGGACAATTTCAGATATTTACATATATGTCTAGGCCATACAAATATGTATGTTTATGTACGTATAATACATTTTACATTTGACTTGCATACATACATTAAATATATATCCCATATGCTTGCAACATATAATACCATATAAACATGAATCTTATTGATATTTTTAATATATGTGCATATACAAATTTTACTATGGGTATTCCATATATGTTATAAACCTATATCTTCATATATCAAGAGATCTAATGTATGTGATAATAATAGATGGCCTTATAGGTAACATATATGGCAAGATCACTCTTGATATAGGGCCATATATGTCATATATTACATTTCCGTATTGGTAAACTCCTCTTAAAAGGAAAATTCTACCTTCCACCTGACTCTGGGTGATATATCACAAAATCATACAATTCAACTTTACCGGTATCCCCCCGTGCAGACAGTTTTGGTTATGTGCTAAACATTTGGAGAACATCCTTGCCTTGTTCACTTAAAATGACTTATGTTACGTTTTTCTGATTGACTTCATGTGGTTGTGTGAATAATGATTGTTAATCTCACAAAAGTAAAGGTTATGGTTTGATGCAAGACCTGTAAGCGTAATATCCTTGGAATTAGGTTCATATTGGATGATTCTGCACCTTATGATTATTTGTCTCCAGCTCCAACGTTCAGTGCCAATAAAGGAAGTGGTGTACCCTTTCTAAAGAGGAGGAAAGTAGGGTGTGGAGGTCGGGGTTGTGGATGGGTGTGTAGTAGGGGTTTCACAGAATAGTCGACTATCAAAACCACTACTGCGACACTCTGCAATGTTACTAGACTAATCGTTAGCACGGTGCAGTAATAAAGCATTGGAGATGCATATACAGCAGATATGCAGCTGGGGGCACTGTGGTATTTTTGTTGACAAGTCATAGTTGTCAAGCTTGACTTAAACACTGTGCAGCGTGGGGCGCTAAAAAGGGCAGACATGCAGCAAAGAGCAAGCGACAGAAAGAAATATGGCTGCACGTCCCGATGCTTGACTAAAATCAACAGTGTGGAAATACTTTGCCAAAGCAGATAATACCATCAGCTGCAATATAAGTAAGGTTACCCTAAAGTACCACAACAGTACCAGCACGATGCATAACTATTTAAAGCTACACAAGGTTAAGGCTAGCGCTAGCAGAGGCAACGTTAACCAGAAGAAGTGCCAACAGAGTGAATGAAGAATTCTCCAAACATCCGATCACCAACCACAGCAAAAGGACAATAACAAGTCTGTTAATAAATATCATTCTGAGTGATATGTGACCGCTTGCTGCAGTGTCTGGAAATGGCTTTGGAGACATTATCCATTTTTTCTAACCGTGCTACGCTATCACCTCACATACTATGCTGTGGAACACCATATAACGCACCAATATGATGAATTGCGAGCACAATAGTTTCACTCACCACAGACCTATGGAATTCTCCCACCATGGAGCCATAAATCACTGTGACAGCACATTATCTCACTGTTACCTGGGAGATGAAGGCAAAAGTCCTCCGCATCTACGTAATGCCGGTGCCCAAAGTCTGATGGACACAATCAGAGAGAGGGGCCTTGTGGTGTTCTGTATTATACACAGTATTGCCAGCTGCATGAACCTGGTGATGACTTTGTATGAAGATTTCTCCCACAACCGATGTTGTGAGGCAGTAGTAAATCATTTATCAGCTACTGCCTGTGCTGAGACCTGTTACATCTGCTCCTGGGATGTCACCTGCCATGCCTTCTACCTCCAATTCTGTGTCTCTGTTACATATGTAGGAATGATGCAGGGTCACTCTGGTGCAACACGGTTCTGCAGGTTCTGCGCTTCTGCTGGTCAGAAGCGCTCATCTGTTCTATGTGAAGCTACCGGTACTTGCTTGTCACGTCCTGACAGCTTCTTCTATTTGTCTGGCGTTAGCTACTAATGACGTGTACAATCCTTTTACACCATAAACAGATATAAATAATGATAATTACTATAACATTGACAACTCATACAAAATGCCACAAAACATTACTATCCATAATGCTCTGAACTCCCTTAACACAAATGAGGACAGACCGGCAATAAACAATTTAAGTTTACCAGCGAAAACAGGTACGTGTTTAACATTGCTTTGGTAAGTTTAATCTTAAACTTATTTTAAGGATAATCATAACTGGTCTTTTCAAACCGTACACCTATTTGAATTATACTTACTTTGATTAGCATTAACAGTATTATATAACACACACACATCAGTCTCTTTTCCACTGTACACTGTAGGGATTACACTCTCATCATCAACAGTGAATATTGTGTGAACTCTTATTTTAAAGTCGTTCCTTTATTCAAACGCTATTTGTAACCTAGCGACTGTGTACGGGTAGCAAAGGAATAGCGTGGGCTAGGCCCTTAACATGCTAGCAGCGACGAGCACCATCATACCATCGCCAGCTCTCCCATCTGCTTGGCGCGCACAAATAACCCGCTAGGTTATGCAGGTTCCCACCATTCAGCCATCTTTCAGTCAATATTACCAACCATTGATCGTTTATAACCGTTCATTCAACCTCTGTTTAGCTCGTGGGTAAACACCCGCGCTTTTACTCAGAAGCTAGGCAAGCCCTCGGTTTTGCTCTGATCAAATTCTGTCTCTACATGTTACAGTTACAAGACTCTACTCACGTATA
>JAVQJD010097838.1:0-43003 GCA_036023655.1 Nannoperca australis | reverse complement strand
GTGTGTGTGTGTGTGTGTGTGTGTGTGTGTGTGTGTGTGTGTGTGTGTGTGTGTGTGTGTGTGTGTGTGTGTGTGTGTGTGTGTGTGTGTGTGTTAGTGGCTCCCGCCTGCTCCAGCCGGCCCAGGTGTGTGACGTGCTCAAAGGCTTCATCATGGTGCTGTGTTACTCTATGATGAGCTACGTGGATTACTCCATGATGTACCACCTGATCAGGGGACAGTCTGTCATCAAACTATACATCATATACAACATGTTAGAGGTACACCTAGATAATACTTCCTAATGTTTCTAACTCTGATTGTACTGCGCTGTTAGCCGCCCACTCATTCGCTCTCCCGCCCCGCCTTGTCCTTCCCCTGTTGTGTTGTCAGGTAGCGGACCGCCTGTTCTCGTCGTTCGGCCAGGACATCCTGGACGCTCTGTACTGGACAGCCACAGAACCCAAGGAGAAGAAACGAGCGCACATAGGCGTGATTCCACACTTCCTCATGGCTGTGCTCTACGTCTGTATCCTCACTGAGAAGGACGTGTGATCGTTGCTTCTGAAAAACGAACAAAACCAAATACTCCCTTTAGAGCTGAAGTCAATAAATCAAATGGCAGGAAATTAATCAGCAGCAATTTTGATAATCTGTTGAGCATAATTTCTGATTTTAAAAATATAAAAGAGAATAGCACAAAGGTTACAAACTATGTAACAAAATACATAGTTATCAAGCAAATTATAAGAGTATATCTATATGTTTATATCCCTTCATGCATACATGTATGTAATAGTGTACTCAACAAAGATAAAATATATAATTGAAGTTTGTGAACTAAAGTTCCAGAATATGGCCCAAGAGTTTGTTGTTCTGGGATGAGAGGAAATATGTCAGATGATCTTTTTAGTGTAGATAAAAGTTGAAAATGCATCTAATCCAAGAATAATGGTTATGTAAAATTGTTTAAGTTGTTTTTAGGCAAAAATACCAGACGTTCCAGCTTCTCGAACATTAATCTTTGATTGGTTGGACCAAAAAAAGCATTTTGACGATGTCCATGGACATGTTAGTGGGCGTACATCAGAATCAACATGATAGTCTTTTCTGTAGTCCTCAGTATATTGTTTTCCTCAGCATGTTTGTATCCAGTTCTCCATGCCATCCTCATCATGGTTCAGGCCACCACTCTCAACGTCGCCTTCAACTCCCACAACAAGTCCCTGCTCACCATCATGATGTCAAACAACGTGAGGATAATGCACACAGACACGTTTCACTTATTTAAAAGAGCACACAGCACAAGCTCAGCCATGCTGTTTTATTTTATTTTTTTGCAGTTTGTGGAGATCAAAGGAAGCGTCTTCAAGAAGTTTGAGAAGAACAACCTTTTCCAGATGTCAAATAGTGGTAAGTGGTGAACGACACCTACAACACTCAAAAATGTGGCGCGAAATCAGCAGTCTGTGGATATTTTGTAACTCTGCTTTTGAACTTGGTGATTCAGTACAAAGTAAATTTATGGAATCGAGCTCAGCCGCAGTGAGTACAAAGTAGGTTAATCCAGGATTGATTTGTTTGTTTCCCACAGACATAAAAGAGAGGTTCACCAACTACATCCTCCTGCTCATCGTCTGTCTGAGAAACATGGAGCAGTTCTCCTGGAACGCTGGTAATAAACGCAGTAACATTACTGAAATGTACACAGCTGATTTATATTCACATATTTATATATGACGGTCAGAAGTTGCATCACACTACTCCTCACAGGTACACCCTCGGATCTTCTCAGTGGGGCCTCCGAATGAACTATCACTGACTTTTATTTAACTATTATTACGCTGAATATTGACACTGATGGCTTTTTGTTTGTTTTCAGACCACTTGTGGGTGCTGTTTCCTGATGTAGTCATGGTGATAGCCTCAGAGGTTGCTGTGGATGTTGTCAAGCACGCCTTCATCACCAAATTCAATGACATCAGCGCTGATGTGAGTCCTCTGATGTGTGCTGATGTCAGTTTCTCCATCAGGTTATGCAGTGCACCACAAAAAGCGGTTTTAAATGTGATAAAAATGATCTAATTTTAGATGTATTTACAAACTCTCTACAGTGCTTTAAACCACATCTGACAGTTCTCATCTGCGGATGGAGTTTGCTCAGTCAACTGGCTTTTTTGCCACTTTTTTCTGCTTTTCTTTAATTTACAGGCTTTTAGCACAGTAGCCACACGTATTCGCCAGTTGTTACAGCATAGTTTTTATGGGGAAAAGTGTTTAATGCAGTTTGAAGTTGTTTTTATAGTATTTGTAAAAACATAATGACTCTCAGGCAGGTTCTGGAGTTATAAGGAGGATCTTATTTTCTATGATTTTTATTCAGAGTTATGGAAGTTAATTTGCAATGGATATCTGAAATTATATCTTTTGGAAAGTATACATCATGGTAGATTTAAAAAGTAGTGTATCATGTCTGTGTGTTCACATTAAACTGGTGGCAGGGGCTTACTGACTAGAAGTTATACCTAATAATGACGCTGAACAGTTTGGGATGTGTTTGCTTGACACTAAGCAAACTCCATCTACTGATGAACGCGGTTAGATGCAGTTAAAAGCTCAGGAAAAAGCTAGTAAGTGGACCTTGAGTTACAATGATCTTGTTTATCTACTTTAGACTCATCAGACTTCCCTTTTTCTTTCTATTCTGTCCTCCACTTACATCAGGCCCTTTGTTATGTTTTACAAACGGGTGGGTCTCCCTTTCTTTCTCACCGTCTCACACACCTGCACCAGATACACTGTAGCATCTGAGGAAAACTGTCCATTTTCTCTTGTTTCACTGTTACTTTTTTGGCTTCCCCACTGCTTCCTTCTTGTGTCGCCTCCCTCTCTGATTTTCTTTCAAGGAGTTGTAACTTTGGTTATGCAACTGAAACCAGCTCCACAGGAAGGGGTTAACCCCTTTATCTCCAGACAGTCAAACCTTATCACACAAACCTTACTCACAAGCGCTTGTGTATCCATGCTCGTCCACATTTAATCCACATTTTCGCTTTAGTCTTTTTACACTCAAAATTTGTCTCGTCTCCTGCCAGCCACTACTCATACTGTACCTTCACTTTACAGTAATGCACAACAGCAAAGAGCAAACAGATAAACAGGTAGCTTTAGTTCTGCAATGTAAACAAGTTGACATTTATCACCTATCGTCATTTTAACTCAGATACCCTCTGCTCAGTAACTGTCTATTTGTTTGATATTTTAATGTTTATGCTCTGTCTCGTTTTCCAGGTGTACGGTGAATACAGAGCCAGCCTTGCATTTGACCTTGTCAGCAGTCGACAGAAAAATGTGAGTGAAAAAGGTTTAAACACCAGTTCATCATCAAGTCACCGTACTTTCCGAATTATTGAGCGCACCTGTATATAAGCCGCACCCTCTGAATTGACGCGCAAAATGACTGATTTGAAGAATTTAGTGTGAGTGCGTTTGATTTACGGTGATTTGAACGGTTTCATTGGTCCACTGTGACCTGTTTGATAATTTAATTGGTCTGGTGTGACGAGCCTAAATGTATTGGCGGCATGACGGCGTGAAAAAAGTAGCGGCTTATAATCCGGAATTTACGGTATGCATTCATACCTATGTTTTACAGTGCATTTAATCGTCATTATTACAGTCGTTTATTGTCATTCTAACATAACCCCCCCCCCCCACTCATATTTAAATTGATAACATGTACATGCGTCAAATTAAGTCGCAGGTGATAATTGAGAAACTCTTGGCTAGGGGTAGGTGTTGTGGATAAAATCAAATATTTCTGCTTATATTGCAATATCAGAGTACATCGCGACTTTGTAAACTTTCCAGAAATTCTGTGGTAACTAACAATTCAAGCAGTTTTTTATGGTGGTGGAGCTCAATGCACTGCAACTTACACGTAAGTGGACAAAACACTTTATGTTTGCTAACGTTGCAGGGCGTTGATCTCTCTCAGAAAACATGGCTTATGGATAAAATACCCAGATGGGAACTTCTGTTCTTGTCTAATCAGGTGAATTAAATATCTGAAAATCAAGATACTTTTTGACATGATAGCAAAAATTCTGCTGCATTATCCAAAGTGTCCAAATACAGAGATACTAAACAGTGGGACACACACACACACACACACACACACGCAGTTATAACTACCCGTCTCTACTTTGAACTGGTGTTTTGCCATGATGTTATTTGAAATGCTTTTCCATTACTAATCACAACATTTGTGTATTTTTCTTTGTTGCAAAACAGATTGATGTTTGCAATATTTGATGAAATATCTTTCCAGATTCAAAAAATTCTTGTTATGTAATGACGAATGCATTGTTTGGGGAAGAAGATGAATGTGGATTCTGGTTGATGCATTATGAGAAAATGTTTAAATGTGTCTCCAGGCGTACACAGACTACAGTGACTCTGTGTCCAGAAGAATGGGCTTCATCCCGCTTCCTTTAGCTCTGCTGGTCAGTCACTTTTTAATGAGGAAATTCATCACTATGTTATACTGTGTATGTTCTAAAGCTGACTTTGCATCTGATGACATGTATTGTTTTTCTTTTTTCAGTTGATCAGAGTAGTGACGAGCTCAGTGAAGATCCAGGGTTCGCTCTCCTTTATGTGTGTGCTGCTGTTTTACCTGGGGTAAATGTCCAGTGATCTTTACACAGTCTGTGTTATTAGATCTGTGTTTCTTACCGTTTGTATGTAGTTTTGACCCTTTTTCATATATCCATATGTTTTTGTTTTGGTGAGCAGGATGATCACTCTGAAGGTGCTCAACAGCATCGTTCTGCTGGGGACGTCGTGTATGTTCGTCAAAGAGGCCAACATGGAAGAAAAGCTCTTCGACCCTCCGCCCTCCACTGTTTCCAGCCGCGCAAACTCCAGAGCTCACCGCACCAAACATGTTCACCCCTCACCGCAGCAAGGTAGCAAGCAGTTTATATGTCTGTCTATTCCTACATTGCTAAATAGACAATTTGGTAAGCCCCGTCCTCCTTAGTTACTGTTGCTGTGCCTCTCAAACCTTTTGTTCTCACACAGTTTACAATGATAACAGTTGCAGATTTACTAGAAATTCTCAAATGTTCTTAAATTAACTCATTAAATGAGTTGAAAGCAATGCTCTGTTACTACCCTCCAAACTATTTCCATGCACACTGCTTCAAATGCACGACAATTCAAAGCTTCAAAGCGAACCTAGTTACAGTTGCTAAGCTAAGATTGGACAATTGCTTTTTGACAGAGGGGTTTAGTGAGCTGTCAGTTGTATACTGTGTGTATGTCCTTCTGCTGTTTGTAATAAACCCTTCCACTCTCTCTCAAGTAGAACCCACAATCGACAAAGGAGGAATATCACCGGTATCAGACAATCCTCAGCCCACCAACATGGCAGAGAGCTCCGCCCCCACGCTCCCTAAAAGCGACTCGGACACATTCCTGACTACGCCAGACGGCGAGGACGATGAAAAGATCATCAACACCAACACAGGACTGGAAGGGGACGGACTTGAACCCAGAACGCCCAAGAAAGATTTGCTGGAAATAGACCGTTTCACCATCTGTGGCAACCGAATAGACTGAATGCCAAATAAAACAGTCAGTGTCCTGGCAAAACAGCAAGGTTCAGGGATCAGACACGGGTCACGGAGCATGCTCAGACCATGTTTTTGTGCACCTGACCCCGTGGAGTATTTATTTATTTATTAGTGACAAAACCAGCCAAGGCATAAAGCTGTTACTACAAGCATCAGAGGCCACTTCAGACGTCTCCATCTGGTCCAGTCAGTGCCCCGTGAACCAGGTAGACTCCTGAGGATGGGTCGTGGTTGTCGCAGCAAACTGCCGATCGGCTGGCTGATGAAGACGATCGTATGCGCAGCTGGAGCGGACCGCACAAAGGGAGAAGCAAATGTGTCGATGTGAAACTGATGTGTGTCGCTGTGTGATCGCAGGAACATTGCAGCTGGACTGTGCGAGTATGTGTTCAAAAGCACAATCACATGTACAGCGCAGTTGTTTTTAGAGAGAACAAAAACATGTCAATTTTTGTACTTTCTTTTTTTAATTTCAAAAACCTGAAAAATTCTAATATTTGAAATGAAGTTTTTATGAAGAATCTCACATCTTTTTTCTAAAATTGGCCGTGTTCAACTGCAGGAAACACATTAACACATTGTTGAAATTTCAAAGTTGCTCTGCAGGCGCACTCACACTCACACACACCAACACCCATTTAAAAGGTTCTTGTTTAAATTGAGTGACAGTGATGAGCCCAGATGTGCGTAGCTGTTGGACACCAAGTACAGTCCTGCACGAGTGCAGTGTCTCCAGGTGACATGTTCTTGGCTTGGTCGCAGCGGCGACTTTAGCTTTTAGAAACAGATTAAAGTTTGGAGGCTTTAGAATCGTGCAGTTTGTGTTGATGCTGTTACTTTGAAGCACTGAGATAACATGGTGCCTGTTTGTAAAGGCGCAAGTATTTATTTTGAAGTCGACGCTAAGCCAGATGAGTTTGGAAGATATTTCATTTTTAAGATACTTTTTTTTATGCGTACCCTCATCATTCAAGCATGTAGCCTACAGATAATCATGTCTTGGTGTAACACCACTGTATTCTTGGTCTCAATTTAATTTTACGGTTATGTGACGGTGGCATCTTCCCAACATACTTCCCAATTCTTCATTGTTTTGACAGTAATCTGAAAAATATAGAATATATGCAGGTAAAATGTTCAATGATACCTGAAGGCTGAGACCCGGCTCTAAATAATCATATCAGCACTGTGAGGTTGCTGGCATTGTTTGAAAGTGGTTGGCTGCTGGTGTTGTTGATTAGAAGACGCTCTGTCCAAATACCTGCGTACTCAACAGTCTATAGACGCTGTGAAAGTGGATCATATAGCTCTCATATAACAAGTTTTGCCTCTCATATCAAAATCTCATTGCTTTACATCCAAGCCACAAACATATATACCTTTGTCCTAACCACTGAAAACCCATAAGGATCTTCTGTTCACAACAGCTGCTCTGAACATATTTCCACAACCATCAAAACTCTTCTAACAATCTGAACGAAAACAATATTCTGTTCGTTGCACAGTAATTAAGATTTTAACTGTTTTACCAAGTTGCAACACATTTTTTTTAAAATCCGAACTTAGTTATTTGCCAAAGATCGCACATCTCCTTTCTCAATTTGTACTTTGTGAACCAATATTTAAGTTTTGTTAAAACAATATTTGTATATTTCTATATTGATACAAAATAAATAGCCGCAGGGAAGGAATTTGAGTTGCAACATTAATTGGTGTCGCGCGATAAAGTCTTAGTTGTGTGTAGGATCAAAAACTTGGTTTCCAAGTATTCATTGTTCAGAAGAAAAGATGATTTGCTTAGACTGGGACTAAACTGTTATACATGAGAGGCACAAACAGGAGTTAAGTCCAGCCTTACTATAGGAGGAAACAGTATAAATATAAATAACTGCAGTTTTGTGACAGAGGTACTTGTGTGTGTGTGTGTGTGTGTGTGTGTGTGTGTGTGTGTGTGTGAGTGTGAGAGTGAGAGTAATTTGCAGTGCATGGATGGATCTCACTACCAAAAGGCACGCTACATGTATGAACCAGCTATTTCATTGTTTTAATTTGTCATGTACATCTCTGTAATACATCTACATGTTAGAAGGAGAATAAAATCAGATTTTTGTTTTGTACGCCTGTCTGCTGTGATGCAGCCTGTGTGTGCGCGCGCTGTGTAATCCCGGGGACAGTGTCGGGTGTTTCACTGAGACTCACTGCAGGCTCTGTTCACAGGGCAGACACTGCAGTCCACTGTTCCCCTTGAATGAGCCATTTGGACGCGGTGTCTGTCATCACACACATTCACTGTGTCACGTATCATGTACAGTGGAGGAGGTTAGAGAGGTTGAAAGGGAGCGCTGACAGGTTTTTTTCTAAGACTTGCTCAATTTAACCAGGCTGTAGCTGAACTTCGGGATTTCCCTTTTTTGAACTCGAACCTTCTGTGCTTGCCAGGATCTCACTGTTGACCACCTATCTGATCAACCTCCGAGCTAAAGGTCAGCCGCACGGTAGAGACGAAGTGATCCGCCTCGCCTTCATACAGAGAGCCGCTGAGGTGTCTTGTAAACAGACACCATAACACGACCTGGCCTCTAGCAGTACAAATACAGACACGTGTTGCAGGTACAGGATGGAGTAGACGGGTGAAGTAGCATCAAACGGAAATACAAGCAAGTACTGTGAATGGGTAAATGCACAGCTTGTGTAGCTCATAGAGACAGAGAGGGGGGGGGACCTGGACAGGTGATTGGACCTCGTGGTGTCGCGCGCAGCAGAAGCGCCCGTGCCAGCTTTTCAGCGGGCTCGAGCGCTCTTGGGCTTTACGTGCACGCCAGATTAGGCAGCCAGCCGGTGAGGACGCCGAGATAACAAGCGCATCCTCGGTCGTTGGTCCTCAGCGTCGTCGAAGATCTCCGGGAAGATGTCGGTGATGAGTCCGTACCGAGAAACCAGGAGCTAACGGCTGCCGCAACTTCCACCACTGGATGTTAAAGAGAAAAGTTTTCCGTCGGACGGCTGTTTCTGAGCTGCGGGGATAAACCACCGAGGCGGACAGGTGTCCTCTCACTTCTCCTCTCCCCCTATCCAGCCCCCCACCCCCCACTGCCAGCTGGGCCAAGCAGTTTTCATTTCTAGTTCCTCTTTTCTTTTCGCACAAAGCTGGACTTTTCTGAGCCATGTTGTGGACACGGTGGCTCGTCCTGCTGCTCTGCTGGGGGGCCGCGGGCGGCGAGCAGCAGGAGGATGAGAGGGACCGAGCCCCGGCCGAGGTCCGGGAGGACTCCCGCAGACAGCGCTCCCCTCCGCCGGTGGAGGCGTTGGATTTTGGGTTTGTACCGGCGGCGGTTTATGATACCCACGCTTACTACGAGCCAGGGCCCGTGGGGATCCTCTTTCACGTGGTCCACGCTTTTCTCTACGTTATTCAGCCGAACGCCTTTCCCAAAGGTGAGATTTACCCCCCTCCTCGCCCAGCTTTCTTCAGCTTCACTTATCCCTCAGGATAGTGTCAGGGCTTTACTTTGTCAGATGGATTCAAGTCATTGTTATTGATAAACACAAACTCAATAACCGTTAATAAGTTGTTTGTTACTTTAAGTTCACCTTCAGATCCAGTGACCTGCTTTAGAACTTTATTGTTACAGGGTATAGTGCTCAGATAAGATATGATAAGACAGAACTTAATTCATCCTAAATATATTTTTGGGCCACAGGTGCTCAGTACAAATAATGTAATTATTTTACAATTACGTTATAAATTACAAACTGACCAAAACACTTACTGACAGGTGCATCTGTGTTACTATATAAAGTGCACAGAAACTACATCAGTGCTACTGTAATATGAATGGACATGTGTGTGATCTGTAATAAGGGATCCATCACACTGCAAGTTTGAGATGCCCAAAAAAATGAAAGGAATAGGAGTTAACAGCAGTGGATTCATTTGAGGTATATGATAATAATGCATGATTATAATCCTTGTCAGTGTCCAGTGTCAATGTCATTATGTGTTTAGGATGGAAGCTGTGATAGCAGTAGTGGCCAGTCTGTCTGTAAAGCACTAACACATCACCTCAGTATTTGGTTACTGACAGGTGAGGTTTTTCTTTTCTTTTCTAAAGTGATAGCTAAATGTTTCCCAACCTGGGGGTTGAGATGCACCCAAGGGGTCTCAAAATTATTAAAGTAATAAAAAAGACAAAAATCTAAATTACTGTTATACAAAATTGTTTACATTTCTGACTTTTTCCTCTTTTTTTGGTAAAATGCTTGATATTTTCACTTCTTCAGGTCTCAAAAAATCCTTAAAATTAAATAATTTGAGAAGGAAAACTAACTCTCTGGACATTAACAGCTCACAACTTATGTCCACACAGAGGCCAGAACCTGTTTTGAGGGGGTTGCAAGTCATAAAGGTTAGAAACCACTGACCTAGCTATCTCTCACAGACTCTGGCTGACCTGTTGCACGTCATAAGCTAAACAACAAAGTCCAAAAAACATTGAAAACCTCAATGAGACCCGCAGGAATTATTTGCACGCTGCTGTTATATATATATTTATTTTCTCTCTGAGTGTAAATCTGTACCAGACTTAACTTACAAACCCCCCCCCCAAAAACCCTAACCCCATAATTAAAATGCTGCTGGGTGAAAACAGTGCACAGGGGGACTTATTGAGCCCATAAACCAATGTTAGGAGCAGATTAATGGGATCATTACCTGTCATAACTCATAAGTGAGCCTCTCGAGGCCCGTGCTTGAACATTATTAAGGTGATTCAAAGGTGATCAGGTTTGTCATGTGTTCAATACACATAATGAATGTTGCTCTTTTTATGTCCCAGTGTAGTACAGTAACCCAGTGATGGCTATATAGAGCTACAACCCACTTAAAATGGTTTGTTTGTGTTCTGTAAGTAAAACTATGAGTGGTCACGTTGGAGGATGACACAGTGCAATAGGATTGAAGGTTTTAAGTTGTTGCCATTTTGGTGTCCAGGGTTAGGGCCGCTGGCGGGGTAATCAATTAGCAGATCAGCGATTAGAGGAGGCTTTCTCAGTCACCTGCATCACTGCATAATACCTTAATCCACTGGACCATATGCTGCTATACTGCCAGGGACCTTCCAGGATCATTCACTGTCTCACACACACGCACAGGTAGAGACCACCTGGATCGTCATGTCACATGCTCCCACATAACACATCATATATACGCAAACGCTTTATAACTGCATTACATAAGAGGAGGAGGTTTGGGAGGTTCAGATGACAACAATGCTACTTAAACAGGCCGATCCTCTGAGCCATAACCAGGTTAATCATTTTACACACATTTTATGTTGGACGCAACTGAATCATGCAAAGCCATCAGTTCAGTTTGGAAATGTAATTTAATTGGCAAAAGGCAGCACAAGCACCTTCCTTATAAAACCGTCCAGAAACTAAAACGAGATTGTTTTGAATATAAGAATTTGTTACTCGAGCAGCTTGAACATGTCCGCTAAGAAAGATGAAACTGGCAGAGCAAAGCCTGATATATACAATACAGTATGTCATCAAAACTAAACTGAATAAATTATTTGCTTGAGTTTCTCCCATGAATTTAACATTTATCATTATGCTAATCATAATAGCTTTATAAGTACCCAAACATGTACCCAGTGTAACACTTTGTGTATTTTCTCTTCACGCTAAATGGAGCATTATGTACTTTAGTATAAATATAAAGTACATAAGTACACAATATGTGTCTACATAAATAGACACATATTGTGCTCTCTTTTCCAGTTTTATGAGATAACAGAAGCTGTTTACTAATGTATGTTCAATCTACATGTAAGTTTTCTGTATTATAGGACAGGTGGGAATAGTTACCTCACTGGTACTGGTGACTTGGTAAGTGTAGTCTTTTAGAAAGAATAGTCAGCAATTACACTGGTTTTATTAGCAGTTCATCATGATGATGTCATAACCAGCTGCATTTGAATAGTTTTTGATAAAGATGTTTAACATTTGCGGTCTAAAAAGAAGTAAAATACATTGCTAATGTATATAGGTCTTTACTGAAAGGATGCACTTGTGCGGGTTCAAAATAAGATAAAAGTACATGTAATATTTATATAATTAAGTTTCTTACTTCTATAAAGCTTATAATACTTTTATAAAATTATGTCATTATAGAATATGGATTCCTCGCCATAATCAAGAATTAGCTGTGTGCCTTTTGATACATTTCTGCAGTTTAAAATGTTTTAATATAAATTAATTGATTAGTTTTTTTATTATTTGTTCTCTTAAGGTGTTGCCCAACAACAGCAAAACATTTCTCCCTCAAATAAATGTTGTTAAATGATCCTAGTTAGCCTGTCTGACCATCAAACATACAACATTGAACTGTACAAAAAGGCTACGGAAGTGCTACTGAGCAAGTGTGAAGAGAATGTTGCAGCAGAAACATTATTAGCTGATCAAAGAAATATTACTTCTACTATGGTTTTACTGATGATGGTTGTTTCTCTGCTGAAAGAATCTGGCAGATTTTGGGAAGATAACGCCTCATCTCATTTCAGTATACGGAAATGAGTTACAGTATGTTATATTGATTATAGTCTATAAGATAGTGTTTCCTGTAGTGCTGCTGTCAATGGTTGAGATTAGGGCTTGAGTTAGGTTATAGTTAGCTGTTACAGAGGTGACTGGTTGGGGTCAGGGCTACGGTTGAGTAGAGGTTGAGAAACGCAAATCAGTGTTAGGGAGACAGAGGAAAGATGCTGTCTAAAGGTGATCAATCTCACAATAATTAACCATTTATTGATATGGCACAAAGAGCACTCTGTGGCAAAATCTCTTCAAATCCCTGTTATATTATCAAAAGAATTCATTTTTCAGGTTTCCGGTTGAGCGGCTTGCACCTGAGTTTAAACAGACAATGTCAGAAGTGAGTGTGACTGGGGTCAACGTTGGTTCTGCTCCTCGGGACTCACTCATGCCTCTTTACGTTTCTGTGTGACGGTTGCCTTCACGGTGAAGAAGCATTTTGGTCTCTTTCGCTGTGTGAGGAAACTGTGTCTTATCCCTCTGATACACACAGGGTAGATTAGAGGATTAGCATCCACAGAGCTAATGCTAACACTGCACATCTACCACTGCTACAGATGGCATTGTCGCACACACATACACACACACACAAATGTGCAAGCACGTACAGACATGCACACATACATACACGCATACTGAAAGTGGGTCAAAGTCCTGGTATTTATCTGTTTTCCTTAATTACTGGGATTGGTTGTAGGCAGGTTGTTTATCAACTGTCTCAAATTAGATCACACTTAAAGAGAAACCCAAATGAGTTGTCTGATAAGGATATTGAACACAAGAGAAGAATTACTCCCTCTGAAAAGTCTAGTGTATCATGTATTGGTGCTTCAAATCGGCCCAAACAGACACCAGAGGCAGAGCACTGAGCTCCTGTGCACATCTGCAGCTTACATTGCAGCTACCATTCATTTCCCATGCACTTCCATGGAATAATTCTGAAGATCAATTCATTCTATAAGTAATTTAAAGAACAATTAAGCAGAAATTCACTGCTTCTGAAATATTTGCTGATGTTTTTAGTCTTATGGTAGTAAACTAAATATCTTTGGGTTTTCACAGTTTTTTTTATTTTTTATAGACCAAACAATCACCCAATATATTAAGGAAATGATGGAGAGATTAATAATGATGATAGTTGTTGCAGTCTCCTGTCTCTCTTCATCTGATCTTGAAATATAATTTCTTCGCGTTAGTGTCAAATGAAGTCTTTAGTGCAAATGGGGAAAACAGACATAATCCTCTTAGTCGTTTTGCTCCATGTCTCAGGTCTTTAGCTCCTGATGCCATGAAAATACATACTGTGCTCATAGCCTTGTGTAATACTGAGTTAAATATACTGTACAGCTAGTAGCATTTAAAGTCACATAAGTGCTACATAACCTGACATGACTCAGCCTACTACATTTCTTCCTATTAACATTGTTGCTTATAATAAAACATGTAGTAAAGGACTGACCCTGGCTCTTTTACATTTTTGAAAACCATTTCAGTGAGGACATTGTCTGTCCCTATGCTGTCTCATGATAACTTTAAAGCACAGGTTCCCAACCTGGGGAACAGGAGCCCTTCCCAGGGCTCACATGATGAATCTGAGCAGGTCACAAAAGGGGTTAACTGCATAGAAAAGAAAATAGAGCGTGTTTCTGGGTCAAATATTGATATATTTTTTTGGCTTTTCTCTAATCTTTGCTCTTTTCTTGTAACAAAGTGGAATCGAAAGCAAAGATTTCCTCAAATAAAACAGAATGATTTGCAGCAGTAATTAGAAACAATCTCAGGTGTGAAAATCACTCAAATCATACACTCATAAACATGTACATCCTGTTATGAGGGGTTGCAGGTAGATGTTGCTTCATTTTAAAGAGAGAGAGAGTCACTTCCTTAAAATGTAACTAATGCTGTAATAACTAAATAATTTATTTTCCCAGCACTTTTCTCTGCATGTAACTCCTCCATCACCTTATTCCCTTTTCTCCAGTAGGGTAACTGTGATTTAACTTGCTCCCTTACAAGTGAGTCACAAGTGTAAAGGTCAACATAGTTTGTAAACTCTCCTCTTCTTCTCCCACTGAATACTGCTTTCTCTTTTTTGTAGAAAAAATTATAAAAGCTTGAACAATTTGCCACATTGTGGCTATATAAAAACATCATACACACAGCATCATAAAGGCAAACACTTTGGCCGATGCACTTCTAAAATCCACAATTAACTGTGTTAGGGCGTGGATGCTGTCATGCAAAAACTTGTCCCAGCATTCTGTGTTTTGTGTTACTTCACTTTAAATGAGGCCTATAATCTAAAAAACGTAGACATGCTAGTTGGGTTGCATAAGGGTTTGTCCACACCTCCCAGTAATCTCTCAGAGCAGGTCAGCGTAGAGGATTGTGCTAGACTATATTTACACGATACAGCAGCAGCAACTACCAGCAGTGTTTGATACTTTGCTGTTGACATTTATTTTGTCTTACAGTTGTTTGTATGGACCCGTGTGTGTTTGTACTGTTGTGAATTCAGCGTTAGTAAAACACTAATAGGTTCAACTGGGGTTTCTTTAAAGGTCTTTTAGTACGAAACAGTCAAGAGACACACGCAAAATAACTAACTTCAGTGATACTAAAAAAGATCAATTATCAACACTGAAAACATGAAAATTTCACTTTTACGTGCAGAAAACACATGTATGTGTCTGTGAAAAACCTGTTCCTCTCCCTGACTATTGTGGCGGACACATTAGTTCAAGTCGGGCAGTGGTCTGTTCGTCCTTTCAGATCTTTATTCTGATAGTTGTTTATCCTCCCATCTTCCTTTCGTTTGCAGTAGCTACCTCTTATACTGGGTCACTGAACTAAGCTGTCTAAGCTTAACTGCCCTCGGTGGCTAATGCTAACTAAGTAGCTGAGCAACAGCAGGTGGCATCGACACGACTCCGATGTGCTCATGTGCTGCATCTGCAAAGTTAACTTGAGATAGGTGTCTTCACCCTACACCACAGTGGAAAGTCTCCTCAGGTGAAACGTTTTTTTTTTACAAACAGTTAGCAAAGATATGAGAAAAGTAAAGGCAGCCCCCTCCCAGCAGAAGAGGGGGATGGTGTTGAGAGGATTATCCATATGATCACCAAATCTCAGCTCCTTTTACTCACCAGAAAGTCTAATTCAGAGATATTTTTACTTTCACAAATTACCAAAAGTGCAGACTGAAAACCTCTTGTGATTTAGTGGCAGCTGGTTTGCAGCTAATCGTTCTGCAAAAGAAACCTCATTAAACACTCAATGTTTGCATATTTTGTGGCCGTTTTGATAGTAGTCAGTGAACTGAAAGGATTAGTTGATTAATCGATTAGTCTGAATATTTTTAGAAAATGAATCAGCAACTATCTTGATAATTGATTGGTTTCAAATGCTGAACAGTACTTGCTGCTTTTCCCTGTCATATACCATTGTAAACTGAGTCCCCAAGGAATTTGAAGATGCCACCATCTGGAAAATAATAAAAAGGGGGATTTTTCACTTTTTTCCAACATTTTATTGACAAAAATATTAATTGATTTATCAGGAAAATAATGGGCAGATTAATTGGCAGGCGTTAGCTGCAGCCCTATATGAAATGTGGGGAGAGAGAGGATGCCATGGAAGAGAATAAACAAAACAATACAAAGTATAGACAGTAATAGTTCTCATTTACTGGAAAGTGAGAAAACAGAAGGTTACTAACAAATCTACTTACTGTACATGTGTTCTCTCACCTCACCTGAATGTCAGCAGGTGTGCAAACAGAAGGCAGAACAGACACAGGGTGTTTCTGTGTGTGTGTGTGTGTGTGTGTGTGTGTATGTGGGTGGGTCAGCTGTGTCAGCATCTACATGCTAAACTGGCCTCCATCTGCTTGTCGTGTGCAGTGGCACCTGCTGTGCCAGCCTGAGAAGACTTGCTATGTTGTGTCAATGTTGTTTTCTTAAATGAAAAAAGAAGTGCAGACATTTTTTTTCTGACAACAAACACTGGAAAGTTTTGCCTTTACTTTGCAGCTTGAAACAAATAGTTCATTGTTCATATACTGCATATTTGTATTACATGTCTGCAGGAATATGTTTGTATCTGTGGTGGAAGAAGTATTCAGATGTTTTAGTTTAATTAAAACACTAACACCACAGTGTAGAAATGCTCTGTTACAAATAAAGGTCATGAATTCAAAATTTGACTTAAAAAGTACACAAGTATTAGCTTCGAAATATAGGCCTAAAGTAGATTTAGATCTATCTGTACAAATCTGTATGTGCAATCCAATATGAATACTATACTACTACTATAATAATACATCATAAATTATTAGTTGAGTGTTAGTTGAATTTTAAATCTATAAAAAGTAACCATCATCTATACCTGTTAAATAAATGAACTACGCATATATGTATTTTATTTTCCTGCTGTAGAGGTAGTATGTAATATGTTTTATTTTTTACATGTTGTCAAATATACATAGCGTGTATGAGTTTGTGTGCATACGGATGTTCTTGTTAGTGTGTGAGGGAATCAGTGTTTACCTGCTGAGTAACAGCGTGGGTGAGTCACCATCCAGGTAGGCTTAGCGCTGGCTGACCTATATAAACATAGACAGCTGGACTGGACTGCGGCCCTTATTGGCAAACTACACACTTCAAAACAGGTTCCGGAAAACGCGCAGCTGTCAGATGTGAGAGGAAACACATTCACAATACTGTCCTCGGAAATGAAAAAAAATAATCAATCTACATAATCTGTGTTGTCTGCCCATGAAAAGATAAATTGATTTTTTTCACTCTCGTGTAGCTTGTCAAATGTTGCACAGGAAGTATATTTGATTGAAATTGGCAGATGAGTCACCTACATGCCACGTACAAAACACTGTTGTACAAGTGCTTACCTATCTGTTCTCTTTTTTTCAGATCTGATTGTTAAAGTTATTCAACAGAACATGGGGGGAATCAAAATAGAAGAATGGAGAAAGGTACGTTTGATTTAAAGTCTCTGTTCTTGCAAACTGTAAAAAAAAAAAAAAAGAATATTTTATGACATTTTATGGTGTTAGATTGTGTGCCATTTGAAAGAAAATTTTATAATAGTAAAAAAAAAAACGTCTCTCAAACACTTTGGACACATAGCAATAAGAATCCCAATGGGATTCTATCATGGCCTAGTGAATTGAGCTTGTTGGCAGTAATGTAAACCTTTTATTGTCCTGGACTCTTGGTGTTGCCTTCACGTCTCTCTTTAGAAATAGAAATTCTCCTGCCTCCTAATCTCTTGGCTGTCACACTAACCTTGTTTGTTTGTCTTCGTTTTCCTCCTGCTACGGATTTGTGTGTGTGCACGTGCGCTTGTTTTTCTGCCTGCGTCTGTGTGCACGTGCTATGGGGTCACAGCCAGAAAATGTGGTCCTGTTGCTACAGGTAAACTCCTCATAACAGTGTGCTGAAATCTCACATAATACACACTACAATGTCTGACAAATGACTTAATGAGGGAGTGACGACTGCATGAATCCTCTCTGCAGTGGATCTACTACGAGGCTGGATTCCTCATATGTGCGACCATCGGTATTACGTTCGTGGTCCTCACGCCCATCATCGGCATGTGTTTCTGTGTGTGTCGATGCTGTGAGAACTGCGGCGGGGAGATGCACCAGAGACAGAGAAAGAACGTCGACTGTCAGAGAGGTTTCTTTACTGCCTCACTCATCACCACCTCCATCTTCATCATGTGAGTCGTCTTCATCATTATCACTTATTTATTTTTTCTTTTCATGAGGTAAATTAATGTATGATTAGCAGTGGTTGGTTTGTGAAATTTGAACAAAGGGGATGGTGATTGAGACAAAACTTTACCTGCAATAATAAAGTGTAGCAGCCTCCACAGTTCAGATTAATTTTCTCAGTCATAGGCAAGGCAAGGCAAGTTTATTTATATAGCACCTTTCATACACGGATGCAATTCAAAGTGCTGTACAGAGAAAGGGACAACAACAACAAAAAAAGCAGTAGTTATAATCCCAATTCAAACAAAAGGAAATGAATATACATAGCAATGAAATGATTCTACTAACAAGTTTAAGTAGCCAAAGCCAGAGAGCATATTCCTGTTCCTGTGCCATAGAGCTCCAGTGTAAAAAAACATCAATGAGTGAAACTCACTCACTTGTACTGAGTGACATGCTCCTTCTTTCTTATCAACATGGGCCACATACACTGTCTTGCTACAGGAAATCCTCACAGCAGACTCCAACAAATGCGCTATTTACTTTTATAACTATTTCAGCAACTTTCTTTTAAAAAAGTGTTTGTGACCTTAAAAATCTGTATCTCTTCAGTAGGAAGCAATAGGCTTGGGGATGAGAGCCAAAGGCAGACTGAGGAAGTCAGAAAGCACAGAGAAATGGACTAACACATTGTTGGTATTGGTCTTTTTGTGGAATATATTGATAGTAAATAAATGATAAATAATAAAAAATAAATGTATGTCACATGTGAAATGTGACATTTAAAGCTGGGGTAGGCAAAATCTTCCGCCTCTCTCTGCTCTGCATCTTATCTCTGCATCTTATCCCACCAAACCCACAACTTCGACCGGCAGCAGCTACCCGACCTTTAATAAGTGAAATGTTCAAAAACCACACACGTCTGTAAGTTCATTTATCAAATTTGAAATGGCTAATTACATGGTATTTATGTAAATTCAAGTGATTTTTGTAATTAAAAAAGAAAAGAAAGAAAAAACTGTTGTTAAAAAAGAGTGTATCCTTAAAGGAGTAAGAACACCTTTTCTTCCTGAAGAACACGTGTGAATTCTTTTCAAAAGTCCAGATCTTCTCCTACTTCTAAAAAGGCACAATTCCTCTCTGGGCTGACCTGCTAAATCAATTCTGGGGGCGACTAATTAAGCCGCGCATCAATAACCCATCCCAATTAAGGTACAGAGCAGAAATCAGGCATGCGTTGTGTCCAGGCCGGTCTGCTTCCTATCGATTCTGTGTCCAAGGCCGGTCTACTTCCACAGTGTCTGTCAGGTAGTCAACAAGTGCTGTAATCAAGTGTGCAGATAAAGCGAGTAACGAGCCAAAACCATCAGAATCCATTGCTGATTTCTATGTGTGACATGAAGATTGATCACTGCTGCACAACTGCGAGATCACAGCCAGAGAGAGATGGGAGGACAAATCGCACAATAACGCTTGATGAATTGTATTTTGCTGTGCTTCTCTTCTTTTGTTAGTGAAAGATAGGAAACAATAGCATGCTCAATTGGTCTATTCTGTCTTTTTTTTATACAGTTTAGCGTTCTCAAAGGCATTCTCGTAAGATTGGGGAGTTTTCGAAACAAAATCTGGATGTACTCTCACTTTATATTTCTCTACACAGATGTACTCGAGAGATCATCAATAGAAAACTAGTCTTGTTTTACTGTGTTTACCAAAAAGAATATTCTACACTTCTTATAGATAAAACATTAAAGGCTAACACCAATAATAGGATTTTGTTTTACTTTTTGATGTTTGACAAATTTCAGGCCAAGAAATATATATATATATATATATATAACTATGACATACATAATACATTGATTGATTGAGTGATTTGCCTGATACAGATAATGAATATTCACAGACCTTGTGTAGTGTTAAGGTTTCAGCAGGCATATTTTCTTTGTTATATTCAGTTCATTATATCCCTGATTGATTGTTGACCACTAGGGGCAGACAAATACCAAAACAAGCTGACAAACACAACCAACACCTTACCCCTAGCTTATGAAGTTGTTTTGGCTAACATGTTAGCGAAGCGTTTCCTACTTTCACTTCCAGCAGACACAGAGCAACAGTAGCATTCGGAGACACATTTGTAGCCTCCTGACAAATGTAATATATCTCTTGTGGTCTCCGCGACTGCTTGAGAAAAATATCTGAGTTATCAAAATATTTGAGTTGAGTAGGCAACGTATCCCACCAGATATGACTAGGTTGTAGATCACCCAGCCGTATCCAACACCATCCCTGCCAGCATCTTTGTACTTACTGCCAATAGATCCTGTGGTCCCTGGAGAGCTGTTTGTGGCAGGTTGACTTTTTTGTTGTTGTTGCTATTCCACATCTACTCCTTGGCCTGTTTGACATATTTTGTACCTCCGTCACCTCTGTGGAACATACTTTTTATAGTTTTTATAGCAGTATGACGTACACAAGTACCTGACAGCACAAGTGTCGTGGCTCAATTACAGGAAAACATGCTGGGGAGTTTTTTCTTTTTTTCCCCCTCCTCACTCAAACTGGAGTGGAACCTGCAGATTTTGACAGATTAGACTCATTATACTCTTCACTTTGACTTCTATTAAAAAACCCCAGACAGACACTCACACATTATGAGCTATGATGAAGACACCTTTAGGAACAAAAAGACAGCGTATTTCTTCCTTTCTGGTACATAGTGTCTGTCTGATTGTTATATTTTTAACCTAGAACCTAGAACAACAAGCTCTGTGATTGGTGTTCCTCTACTTGCACCATAGAATATTTAGCCATCGTTACTAGTGCTTTTCTAAGACCTATTTGCATTAATCAGGATTTAAAAAAAGATTGCATGGCACTCAATGCACATGGGGCACTGCAGGCAAACACACACACAAAGCACACCCAAACACTGAAATAAACACTAACAGGCTAGAAAAATATGCAAACATCAAATGTGTTCATGCACACAGAATAAAAGTAAAAACCAAAGGATGTTAGAAAAAACGTAAGTATTGTAATAAAAGCCTTCCCGGCCATTTATGTTTGAGCGAAACCCTCATCATTTTGAACTAAGGCGAGGAAAATTGACCATTCTTCCTGTATTTATGTGACATCCATCATTCTTAAATTAGATAACCTTTTACTGCATGTCTGTGGCTTCAGTGTGCAAAGCCCGGCAGCCAGAGTCATTGCTTTTTTTTATAGGGAATTGTTTTTGTTCAATTGGAAACTGGAAATATAATTCAGCATAAGCTTCTAATCTTCTAAATTTCATTTTCTGAGAAAATTTTGTCAATGCCTGGTTTTCGAATTGTGGAAAAACAATACGCGGGGAAAGTGATTTTAACCAAAGAAAGTACCCTGCCTTGGTCTGATAAGTAAGCTTATCCCTAATCCTAATTGTGTCAAAGGCAGGATTTGCCACTTCATTTTCTAAACAAGCACCGGGGCATCACACCACAGTGGGGTTTGCAATCAATCTCATGTGAGTATCGTAAAGTGTTAATTTTGCAGCGTATACAAAAGCACGGGGGGACCTTTTCTTCAGGAAATAATTGGCTGTTGCTGTCTGTAAATGCATGGTTTAAATAGTAACCCCCCCCCCCCATTATCAGCAACCAGTCCTTCACTCGATGAGAGAAAAGGGGAGCGTGCATGCAAAGCACACTTCCCATTCCCATTTCCCAAAGTGGACTTTCCCCATTTAAAAACATCTCAAACTTTTACCAGCATTGTAAAACTGGCCATGGGCTTTCAGCTCCCAGTGATTTCAAAAGCACATTCCCCAGGTGGCAAACAAAGTGCAGTAACCCCTGGTGGAGACGTTTCCATCCATGTATTGTTTTGGGGTTTTTATTTCTAATCCTGCAACTATGGAGGATATTCTTGGTCATAATTCAATTAAAAAGCCCAAATAGAAAGTTAGGAGAGATCAAATTAAAAGGATTAGGAATAATCAGGCCATAATTCAAATTAAAAGGCCAAATTGAAAATTTGGACCAAGGACAATCAAGAATGACTCCTTTTGTCTCAAGACCTCTAATTATTCTCTTAATGATGGTAAAACTGTAGGAGCAGATTTTAAAAACAGGAAACATATATTTGGTCTTTGTATTACTGACTGCATCACCTGCTTTGTCAAGTACTCTGTCAATCAATGACGAGTACGGGTTCAAATGTGTAGTATGTGAATTTATTCTTTAGTCTGTTTTTACTGTATAACCCCACATACTAAAAAAAACCGTTATATACCTACATGTGCTCACACTTACAAGAAATTCAAGATGCTTAAAACAAAGGAAACCGGAAAAAAACCACCTGTTTCCACTTAAATTGTTCAGAAAAATGACTTACTGCAGAATAAAACCACATTATGAATATGTTGTGGATAATGTGCATACTTCTTGCAGTGCGGGAAAGCGAATGGACCTCCACGACATCTCGTGCGTCTCCTGAGGGACCTGTGGGTGCGCTCTGAGGGTGCACACTGCAAAAAATATTCATCCGCAAGCCATTTAGTCAGTGTGAACGTGTTTTGTGAGGTGAAGATATCCTCTAATAGGGTGAGATAACGTCGCTTGTTTTCTGTGCAAAAGATCATTCATATGATGTTCGTCACATCGTTGCTGTTGATATGTGATTCCCTTTATGAGCGATCTGCTCTGTTGTCTACCTGTCCTTGTTGCAGTTGACCACTTGTTTCTTTAAAAGATCCCAAATGTCCACGCAAACAAGGAACAAGTGAAATCATCTCGCCGCATTGTGTGTGTGTGTGTGTGTGTAGGGGGGGCTGTTTTAAACAGATTTCCTCTTGTTTGTTTTGTTTTGACATTGAGACTCAACATGCCATGTTTTTTTGCAGCGCGGTGAATGCTGAAGCCGTTCCCCGTCTCGTTCAACAGCAGCCGAGGACGCGAGAGCATCAGCAGAGAGAGAGAGAGAGAGAGAGAGAGAGAGAGAGAGAGAAAGGTTGCCTCCTCTCGCCATTGCGATAATTGTCTGGCTGCTGAATCGATGTCGGCGTGAATGCTGCTCTGACGGGAGGCTGCAGGAGCGGCGGAGACGCGGGGAATTTAACTTCGCGGGAGGACAAACCTATATGCTTGGATTTCGCCTCTTTTTCCCTTCGCCAATGCAAAAGGAAATATGCAGCGAAGCCTCACCATCCTCTACACCAGTTTACTGGGGATGTGCTTGGGTTCAAGCTCAAGTTTTCCAAGTAACATCAATATAGGTGAGGGTGGCGCACGCGTCACGCGCTTTATTTCGCCCTTAAAAAAAACCTCCTGTTTCAAGTTTACCTACTGTCTCTTTTCTAAAATGCATTACTCGTGTGTGTGTGTGTGTGTGTTTGCATGATTTGCCTTCGGGTCCGGTCTGTCCAACACTAACTCCTGATCCTTTGCACCGCTCAACAGGAGGATTGTTCCCAATCGAATCGCACGAATATGAGGTTTTTCGTTTCGCCCTCTCTCACCACCAGGACATCCCCAAACTGGTTCCGCAGGTGGATATGGTCAAGATGGGGAACAGCTTCTCCATGACATATGCGTGTAAGTAGTTCACTGGAAGCAGATTCTATTTTGCTGGCATTGTTCCACACTCTTGTCTCTTCAGCCTGTCCCTCCGTCCCCTCCGTCTGTTTGTCGACTTCGTAAAGGGCAAATAACTCTATAAACCTGAGCAGGCTGTAATCGCATACTGTAGGCCTGCTGAAAAGTCTCGCGTGTCAGTAGGTTATCTTAACTGTTGCGTGGAACCGTGAAGGACTTTATTTTTCTCTGCTTGGCGCGGCGTGATTTCGGCGTGATTGTGCGCTGCGGGGAAGCCAAGCCGACCTCTGCCGCAGCAGCAGACATCCTACAGTCAAATAACATCAGGGTTGTTCAGCTATATGAATCACTGATCCCAGTGCGCCTTTAAAATGAAGGCAGAAAACAAAGAGGCAGATCGGGGCTCCCAGGCGGCGCGAACAAAGAGGGGAAACGACTCTAAATGCATTTGTAATTAGCCACGGATCACAATCAGATCATCTTTTTTCTGGCAGAATGCACACTATTACCCCCCTTTCCCTTACACATTGACAAAGACACACAGGCACATGCACAAAAAAACTGATTTCAACTTTTAGGTCTTAACTTCAATTACCTGCCTGATCTCTCTGCTCTGATTGATGTATATATGTGAATGTATACATATGAATGTATATATATATATATATATATATATATATACACACACATGACATAGTTGAGAGTATCTTTAATTCCTTTTTGTGAGGCAATTGTGTGTAATTGTGATATTTAGAATTAAGATAATTGCATGTTGGCAACGGGATGAAAGCTTTATGGTGGACAAGGAAGTTTAAAGCAGCAGTCCTTGTTCTTGGTCAGAGCAGTGGGGACACCACTCTGCTGTGGGTGATAATGTGTGTCATTATGCCGGCCAAACAATAACTCCGTGTCTGAGCTTTACAAAAGAAATGCCAGTGTAAATGGTTTCTTCTTTGTTAACACCGCACTTATACTGTACCACCCTTGTATTCTGACAAGATTTCGTCACCCTTGAGGCTTTTCAGCCATGTTTTTCTCATTCCACCCTCGACTCCTCTGAGTTTGCCCGTGGCTCACTCGCGCTCACTCTAGTGAAGTCGCACACCTCCAGGAGATACCCTTTGACAACTATGGCTTCCTGTTTCTCTGCCAACTGTGTGACTGTGGCTCAGTGACAGACATTTGATGATTTTTTTAGACGCTGAATGCCGCGTTTCCACATTGTCTGGAAGTTAAAAAGCTGGTCTTTATTCCCTCTCCGCTGGTTTATATCAATCATAGCTCACGTAATAAGCTAAGGAGTGGGGGAAAAAAGAAATGTGATGCAGTTTTAAATTGACACAAATTACAAGCATGATGACATTCTGACTCTGAGTCTCAGGAATTGACACTCCCATTACATGTTCTGGTTCAGTACAGGTGTCTGGTCAGGGACAAGTCATTAAATAGTTTTCTAGGATATTTATTGAATACGATCACCTCACCAGTCAACTCACTGCACTAGTCCACTTGTTGATTAGTGTGTGGTTCTATACAAAAAAAGATAAGCAAACTATATAAACCCTTCATATTCATGTTAATATAATCAAAGGACGACCAGCATATTTATCGTAGCTACCCTTGAAAACAAAACAGATAATAAACCACACAATAACTAATAGAAACGTTTGGCACTCACAACACAGCAACAAGCAGCTTTTTAAAACTCCATACAAACTGAAACTAAAAGTCTAGAAGTTGGACACATGCTTGTTAACCATCTCACAGAGCTACCCCAGTGAACTTATTAAGTAATGCTCTCACCTGATTGGTAGTCATTGATGGGCGATTGTTAAGACTGACAGAGGCCAGTGAATGTTCATTTCAGGCCATCAATCTTCCTACCCAACCTATCCCACATAGAGGTTTATTGTAATGCAGTTGTAGCAGTTCTGAGATTCAGTTATGAGCTTAGAGGTGGATTGGAAATAAAGCATTATGTGCAATAGCACTCATTCAGATTTATGGACTTTCAGTGCTGACTGCTGCCGAATGTTGAACACTGTCACAAAAAGGAAATTTATTCCTCTGTCAGAGTATGGCGCAGATATCCCAGCACTTTTGTATTATTTAGTATAATAAAAACGCAGAGTTTATGAAGTTCATCCTGTCAGGAGCTGGCTTTATAGTGTGTATAATCTCGCTGAGATGTCTTTTAAAAAGCGCAATATGAGCTGCAGAAAACATTCGGAAACCCGGACAGTCCCCAGGCAACCCACCCCCACATCCCCACCCCTGTCCCCCAGACATTTTCGGCCTGGGAGCCAGGCAGAGCTGTGTAATGAAATGTAAACACACCTAAGGTGCCCTCGTTAATGAGACGGTCCAGTGCTCAGAAGGGAATGTGATGTAAATATAGAGGGTCAGGCTCATTCCGTTGTCATTTCCAGGAATGTCACTAGTGGATCAAACATGGTGCCTATAGCAGCCAAGATGGATGGGGGGGGGGGGGGGTAATAATCTCTTAGTCACAGTGTGCACCCAGTGAAGAGACGGTAGCGTACATACATTAAGCAGTTAAAGAAGATTGTGGTGATTTACACTGAAATGGCTCACATGCAGCATGGTGTACCTTCTGTTAACTGCATTTCTCTGTTTTTTTTATTCAGTTCATTGGTAGGGTTAGTTCCAAAATCTGCTATGAAATTTGGCGAAACTGTGAAAGCAGATCTTTTGCAAAAGAAATACTTTAAATGATCACTGGATCAAGGATCGCCGCCAGTTATTCAGGGTTCAGGTTTTTTACCAGATCTTTACCAGAACTAGATCCAGGCATTGTCAGCATTGCAGGATATCCACAGATTTTACCTCCATCCAGGAACCCCCCCCCCCCGTGTTCCGCGCGTTGCCATCAAATATGACATCTTTTCTTCATCATGTCACGCGGATCACTGCAGTCCATGGGTATGATGGTGGGCTGTGGTACAAGCGTGTCAGAAGGATTCACAGCAGAGGGAGACGGCAAAAATGAAAGTGACACCTCTTCCTGCTGTGTGCCACTCATTTTAAAAGAGGAATTGGATGTGGAGGCTATGGAGACGTGTTTGTAAGGAAAAAAGAAGAGGCTCCGGGGCCTGTTTATAATGAGTCAGATGAAAAAAGCTGCCTATTCCTGGATTTCTATTTAGCATGCCAGTGTGGAGGTGTGTGCATCTGCATCTGGGTGCCCGTTCTGGCATCTGTGTAGGATGTCTCGAGTGAGTGACAGTTCACCTCTGTAAGCGTGTGTGAGTGTGAGAACGTGCCCGGGGCTCTCGGGGGTCGCAGAGTGTGAAAAGCAGCGGGTGAATGGGCCCTTGTGCACGGGGATGAATGGAGCTCCGGATGAGGGTGATACTCATCAGCTGGCTCTTACGACTGGACACTTCCTCCAGAAGCAAGCCCTCCCACCACACACACACACACACACAAACACACATGTACACATGCTCGCACACACACACACACACACACACACGCACTCTGCCACCTGCCTAAAGAGCATGAGAAAAGAGACAGGAGGTTGGGGGGACGGGTTAGGGCAAAGGTCAAAGAGAAAACAAAGAAGAGAGAGAAATAAAAACACAACAGTCAGAAACGCTGAATGTTGATGGCCAAGTGATTCCATTTATTTCCCGCCTGTGGAGTCATCGGGGCACTAATGACGATGGCAACACTGTCGTCATGATGTGAGACAGGATGCTGGAGTTAATTTGCATTCCTCCGTCTTCTTTCTATTTTTCGCAAACCAAGTCATAAAGTGCTAGAACACCTGTATTCCTATAATTTATTATTATTAATCGTTTGTTTCTATGTCTGCATTTGTTTTTACATTTTCAGTGTAAAGCACTTGGACTTGTACTGGCTCATTTTACATGTTTCCAGTGGTTATAAATAACTGCCAGGGATGCTGTGTGTACATGGAGAACATTAGTCACTGTTCCTCTCAGTTAGATCTCACATTACCATAATCTGCTATTGACTTGGTTTAAAAAAGGGACGTCACTGAATCGCTAGCTTCATGTCAAATCCCCTGCAGGCTCAAGCCTATGTTATCTACTTTTTTCTTTGATATCCTACATGTGTGGTGAGATTTAGGCTAAGCTTTTGGCTATTTTTGGTTCAAAATCTGACTGCAGAATATTGCACCTAGCAACAAAATGTTGAATTTTGAATTACATGTACATTTAGCTTGAGTCACTAACTAACACATTTGATTTTATGTCCAGTTCAGCCATCCTTTCATTACAACTAATTAGTGTTCATGGAAAAGACAATTTGTGTTGTCACTGCCATGCAGGCAGCAGTATTTCCCCGGGTCTCTGAAGGTCGGAGGGGCTCTACGAGGCAGCCGTAATCAATGAACTGAACACCTCACAGGCCTGCCCAGCGGATCAATACGGCACAGATGAGAGGAGGGCGGGGGGCAGGCCTAGAGAACAGATATGAATTAGTGTTGGGTGATGGGATGTATGTAGGTCTTTGTCACAGAGAGAGTGTACAGGTAGAGGTCAAGCCCAGGGGTGGTTGAATGTTGGTGGTAAATCAAGTTCTGCATTGTTGGAAATAGACCATAATATCAGGGAGTATAAACATTATAGTTACAGCTATAGTTATGTATTTATTACATTATTGTAAAAAAACTAGATGGTGTAAGTTTTGCTTTCAAAAAACAAAATTGCCCCACTCATCCCAAAGAAACAGGATGTGATGTCACAGGTCTGATCTGCCTCAAAATCAAAGGATAATGCCAGGTTATTTTATATTTTCTTTCCATTGTTACCTTTCAATATTGATGACATGGTGCTCCCCAAGTTAAGTGCTGAGATTTGGAAATATCATCCCTAATAAGTCAGTCAGACAGTCGGGCAGGTTTTAAACACACCCCTCAGTTAACCAAACCAATCTGAAAATTTAAGGAAAATAGTTCAGGTGTATTCACTTTGAGTTTAACCTCAAAGTACCTAAGTATGTTAGATCAGTGGTTCCCAACCTTTTTGTTATATATATATTAATCTATATAATTATCTCTATCCTGGTCATCTTACTGTGACCCCTCCAATTTATGACCCCCAGGTTGGGAACCACTGCTTAACATAACCTAGCTAAACTATATGCTTGTCTGACTGCTCATGATTTTTTTTTTCATCCCCTTTGGGCTTCATTGTAGCTGTGTTACCAGATCTCAGCAATTTTTGCTTTGTGGGTTGATAATGATGTTACCATAACTAAAAGAATGGCCAAGTCCCAAATTGTAATAAAGTGGAACTATCTTTTAACATACCTGGCTTAAGTTGTCCTCATGAGTGTGGTTTCTTGCTCCGACTACTAAATAGAAATGTGTGTGAGCATGTGAGACTGCTTTTTGAAGTTCTGTGGTCACACACTTGTGCGCGCGCACACAAGCACACAAAAGCTAACGAGAGACACAGCTTGAGCAGATGCATTTAATGTATTATTCAATGCAGCACATCCGAAACTATCACTCTGTGGAGTTATAATCATAAATATGTAATAATAACCCCGCAGAAAAAAAGAACAGACAATTGAAGCTACTGTGTTAAGCACTGTAATGCTTAAAAATACTCAACTCTCGATAAAATCTGCCTGGAGAAACCAAAAAAGAAATGTCTATCTCACTTTTGACCTTTTATTTGAGTTTTACTTATATACACCCATTTTGCTGAGCCCTTTCCCCCCTGCAGGAGCAAACAACACCCTAGAAAGGAGAGTCTCAGCTGGGACTAAGTGTTAAGAGGAAGAGGGTTGTAGGGTTAAGCTGCAGTTTCAGACCCCGGTGTCTGGCGTCAGTGAGGCTCCTGGGTGTTGTATTTTATTGTGGTGCTACTGTGTCAGTCATTGAGATACAGCTGCGGTGACTGACTTCCACAGCGCATGCATGTTCAGAGGGATTACTGAGTGTTCAATGTGTTATTGAAAAAGGCGGACGAACAGCAGATCACCGCTCCCCCCTGACTCTTTGGGACGTGACAGTTATTTGTCGAGGAGAAAACAAAGAGAATGGGAGAGAAAAAAAAAAAAAAAGCGACTGACGGTTGTTCTCTTGGGCTAGAGTGTGGCAGGTGCTGGTTTGATGAATGAGAAGGCTTAGATTTTTTGCTCCGGAGCGCCAGGGCCAAGCAATCAATGTAGATCAGCCAAAACTGCTCCCCAAGCCGCAGAGTGATAGAGTGTGGAGCAGAGAGGGGGATACAGATGGTTTCTGCGGGTCGTGCGTGCCTGTGTTGCTTTGCAAAAGAAAGGAAGAAGGGCTGTGCACACGGGGCAAGGGTGAAGGAAGAGAGAAATGGTTAGGAAGGAGAAAATAAGCAACCTGTCATTTAATCTCCTCACCCTCTGTACGACCATTTTGTGAGAGCCACTCAAAAAGAAGCCTGGAGGTATTAGAATTATGTTGTGTTGAAAAGAAACTAGCCTGTATCACATATACACTTCTCACCACATCAACACACACACACACACACATTACCGATGGCTGTGTCCACTCTGTTTCTATTTGTTCTCCTCATTGTCTTTCTAAGCCTGCTCCGGATCCTTCTCTGTATTCATACAAGCTCACCAAGTATTTAAAACAAATCTGTCGTCCCTGGAGGTAATGGCAGTTGGGACGTGGAGGTCTGAGCTGAGACATGTGAGGCTGGCAATTAGAAAACAATGTGTTCGGGGATGAGGACCAGGATTTGTGCTGCGGGGTGGAGGGACAAGTGCCGGATGATGGCAGCTGTCATGGTTTTACAGCAAAGACAGAAGCAAAGTCCCTCTTTTGTCATGCAGCACATCTCAGGAGCATGTGTGTACTCTAATGAGGAACAAAGCTTACAAGCATATTAAACAGTGTGACATAGTGTAACTGCTCTTACGCTGACAGCACAAGACTGCTTTTGTCATCTGCACAGCCGCGCAGATGCTCGCAGAACTAAATGACAACAGTTGATGAAGGATGGAGAAGCAAACAAGTCAAGCTAACAAACAAAACACCCCACACACAAATACATTTAATAAATTAGACAATAAGACAATACCATCAGGTGATAGAAAATGTGTCAGTTATATTCTGTGGTATCTCCTTATATGTGTAGGTGTATTAGACGTTTATGTTACAAATCAGTGAGCAGTTGACTGTTTGCTAAGCCCTGCCCCCTTAGTTACAGTCGCTATGCTAGCTTCCTGTTCCTGCACGGGATGTACGAAGTTTACAATGATAGCGGTGGGAGATTTACTTGTAATTCTAAGACGCTTTTGAGGCAAATGGTTCTTGACTTCAGACAAAAGTGGACAAAAGCAGGCATCTCAATTCTAACTGGTGACCATCAATTCTGGCAGCTGAAATTACTTAGCTAATATGCATATCATTAGCTTTAAGACTTTGGAAGCAATGCTACATGAGCATTACTAAATAGCAAGCTAGTCAGTCGTGCATGCTAACGTCATAGCAGATACATATAGGCCTACTGTTTAATTAATTCCTTACACATTTGCTCTTATCTTTTGGGTTTGAATAGGCAAAAAAAGACAAATGTTTTACACTGTAACACATTGCTGTAATTTCTGCAGTAAAATTTTACAGTAACTTCCTGCTCTGTCATTTTACAGGGTTTAATTGTATATCGCAATGCGTCATGGGTCCAAAATAATTACAGTAGCTGACAGCATTTTTCCACAGTAACATGCTTTAAAATTACAGGCAAGTTGAGGTCTGACCACAGATGATGCGTGTTACAGTTAAATACTGTTAATGTCAGGTTATGTTGCACGAGATGATTTGAAAGAGGCATTCGACGAAGGAAGTAGAGGAGCAACAGCTGCGTCCATTCACTCATCCATAATACGCAAGTTGACCGTAAATAGCTTACACAATTAAAATGCTACACCAAGACAGCAAAGTTGGTCAGCCACAGAAGTGGGAAGAACAACTCAGTCAATCCTCACGTCCTTTCTCTCCTCACTCAATTCTTGGATGTTGAATGGCTTTGAGCACAAATTGTGCAAAAAACAAGGACTCTTCTCTTCCTCACTACATGTTTTGCTTACACTGAAAAAAAAGTAATCCTTTAGTAAAAGCTACAATTATTGGATTCGGTACTGTTAAGAATGGAATGAAATGAAAATTAATTTAACAGATGAATCTGTGCTTGGCCCAACTCTCTGTAAATTACACACAAACTGTATTGAGTTGTAATAAAGGTTTTCTTTTGTTGCAGCTCTGACTCTGGTTTAATTTAACAGGTGGAGAGAAGCTAATGCAATGTTGATGAATGAACAGCAAGCCTGGTCTCATTCAAAACTCTTAAAAATGTGGATCATGGGCGCCCCTGGTAGCTCACTGGGTAGAGCAAATAACATCTGTAATTTGAAATGAGTACAAGATAACGTTGTAAAGTAGATTACAATTAATCGTTGTAATTTATATACAACAAAAACCTATAACCGGTATCCTATAATATACTGTATACTTACAGTAATTATTAGCCATTTTACGAGACATTATTGGCAACTTTTGTGGTTTACAGGTATTTACTGTAAATTCTACAGACTACCGTGTGGATATTGTTCTTACTACAAGCCCTGTAAACACCACTTCAACATGTGGAGAAATTCAAAGACGGACATTTGCATTTTGTCAGACAGGTTTACCAAACTGTCATTTTTTATTACCTTTATTTGTCAAATATTGAATTCACTGTATTAACCAGACTTTCATGTCTGAATCTATCAACTATTTCTCCAGTGATTTTCCAAAGACTTTACAGGTCGAATAGAGGATTTTATCCATATCTCACAACCACTTCAGGTGCATAGTACTGTGCTGCTGCTGACTGATCGACTGTCACATGACAATAAAAAACTTAACAACAATTGTTTATTTAATAATGAAGTGCCAAACTTGAGCTTCTCAAATGTAATAATTTGCTGCTTTTATTTAAATATGTCATCTTGGGAGAATCGTCTGGGGAATAATGATAGTCCTTTTTCAGTATTTTAATACATTGGATAGATTTTCAGATTAACTGATTAGCCACAACAAATGATTATCAGTAATAACGATAAATGTTACTTGCTGCTCTAGTTGGTTGTTTGTTTTTGAAAATGCATGTT
This sequence comes from Nannoperca australis, assembly GCA_036023655.1. Taxonomy (NCBI): domain Eukaryota; kingdom Metazoa; phylum Chordata; class Actinopteri; order Centrarchiformes; family Percichthyidae; genus Nannoperca; species Nannoperca australis. The sequence continues at coordinate 10,343 of JAVQJD010097838.1, read as the reverse complement.
TCTTGCTGCACTCAGAGATTCCGCTCAGGTCTTTTATGAACACCAGATCCCAGTGGCTCGGCTGGAATATGTTGAATGCTATTTTAATTTATACAGCAGTTCCTAATGAATTAGCATGCAGGTTGTGCGTCTGCCTCTTCTTGCTCTGCATAGCCACCTCCATCACTTCTTCTGTCAGGGAAATCAAAGTGTGTGAGCGGGAACGTCCCTCTGCACCTGTCGACACTGACACGCAGACGGGGAGATAATTGCGAAGGGATGATTGTTAAGGAGATAATTGGAGTTTTCATACCCCCTGACAGGAGTTGGTCCGGGCTGGGTTTCTGACCCGCTGCCCAGGTAAGCGTTTGTTCAGCAGGTGCCAGGGCGCCACAGCAAACCAGATTGGAAACATGGTGAGAAACAGTGAGAAGAATAGACAATGGCCTAGTGTTAGAGGTTTAGAGAGTGAGACACAGGACGAGAGAGATGTGTTCGGAGCGGAGGGGAGTGCTCTCACACCCTCGATTTCCCATTTAATGAGGCGATGCGGTGCCATTGTTTTATTACTTAGAGGAAATAGGAGGAATCTAGATTACGCTGTGTGGTCCCTGTGTTTCCCACTGCTAGGCTGGCAACTGTTCTCTTTGTTCGCAGCAGTCTCCCTATCATCTCCCCTCATAGACACTAATGCTTCTGTTTCTTCTCCTCTCCAGCAACCAGCTTTGCCGTCTGTCTCACCTACATTTTCAAGAAACGCTTGCTTTTTGGCTCATCCTTATTAACCTTCCATTACCCCTGTTTCAACTAATGTAATCTCTCATGAGTATCCAACGCTCCCCGACATTAATCTAAGATCTGTTTGGCTGGTCAGCTGCTCTGATCACTGCTATTCCCAGAGGTGGAAGCTCAGGAGTTTAGTGTCTTCCTGTCTGCCGCCTTTCTCTATTTTCTTCATTTTTTCTTCTTTTTATCTTTGCCCAAACCCCATGGTTTTCTATCTCTCTTCTTTTTTTTGCCACACACACCGTTAACAGCAGTGACATAAACACAATTTTATTGCTCTTGCACAGGTAGTAAATCTCCCTTAAGCTTGAGGAGGTAAAGCTGTTTATACCAGAGAACAGCGAGCGCACCTCTCTGGAGTGCAACACTCCATGGGGCATATGGGTTCTCTAGAGAGGTAGAAAGGCAGTGAGGCAAAGCCCACCCCCTCCTAAAAAACCCTAAAACCTGTTTTGCATTTCCTGCCTCGGTATTATAGAACATGCGCGGATGAAATAAGCTCTTTGCAGTACATTGACACATCATGAATGAATCATCTTTTTCAGAATAGGTGTCAAGTCGTTAACAGGAAATCCCAGAGAAAACTGTTCTCACAGTAAAAACCCTCCTACTCAGTCATGTCTGGAGACAATCTTGCAGATCAGAGTTAAGAGAGAGTTGGTCTTGACCTGCTATCTACGAAAAAGTGCCCTGAGATACATTTGTTATGATATGGCGCTTTATAAATAAAACTGAATTGAATAGATCCACGTTGGTGCTGCGTTTCGGTCTCCTGGTTCCGTGTCCCCTGAATAGCAGGAGATTGATCTTGCTGTGTGAGTCATGCTGTGTTGGAGGACTCATGGGGAAGGCCACCCCCACCCATCACCTGAGAGATTCTTCACAAGCACAAGCTGTTTGTGAGGTGCTCGCACCAGCGATACATTTTTCCTACTGAGAAGGGCATTGAGGGTGAGGGGGCTGCAGGGAGCGTGTGCACCCTTAGCATGTCCTGAATACATACGTGTGTGAATCTGATATCAGCTTCTTTTGCTCGGCCTCTCATTAACATAGCTGATTAGCTCTGGAAGATGGATGGGACCAGAGGAACCACAACATGCTCTCTGTTTTTATTACAGACATCAGCTGACAGTTATTAGCCATGGGTGGCTGAGTGGAGGATGATTGTGTGCGTCTTCCAGTGTCTGGTGTCAGATGTGTTTATCTCCTCTCAAAGTGCTTCGTGGTTGATTGAGTGACCCTTCACCCTTGTGGAGGTGGTGTATATTACTGCCTGATGTGACAGCAGCCTCCCTGCTCCTGTCATCCCTCTCTTTTTTCAAAAGGACACCTTAAACTAAATATTGAAGATATTGCTATAGCATACCTTGTGGATATGAATCGTAGACAGCTAAGTAAAAGAACTGTATGCTAACCAAAAGGAATACCTGTCTCATGTTTATTTTTGGGGGCATTTTATACCTTTATTAGAAAGCTGGCAGTAGAGCGGTGACAGGAAATGAGGGGAGAGAGAAATGGGGAATGACATGCATCAAAGCTCCCCCATCAGACACAGTCCTAAACTGAGATGGTTGATACAAGCACCTATAAGATTCGTTTTGCAGCCCAGGGATGGGTCAAAGTAAAAAAAAAAAAGAAGCAAAATCTGATCATACAGATAAGATTGAAGTTGATTAATCGATTAGTTGATCGATGGAAAATGAATTGGCAACCATTCAGACAATCAACTAACCGGTAAGGTCAGTTATCAAGCAAAAAGACAGTTTACAGCCATGCTCTCTCACGTCTCTGTGAGGGTGTACATAGGAACAGGTAATGTGTATTGTAATCCAGTTATCATGGTAATCAGTTTTATAGTTGTTGAGAGATTTCACTCTGGACCACAGTGTTGCACCCACCAACAGACCTGCATTAGCATTCTTAGACCATGACGCTAGCATGGACTGATGGTTTGTTGGGAAAAGGAGATTGTGAAAGTAATTTTACAACAAATTCTGCCATTTTATTGACTAAACGATTCATTGAATAATAAAGGAATAAAAGATTTTCTGATGATGAAAATAATAGTTAGTTGATGACCTATAATATAGCGCCCTTGGTTTTCCTTGCTGTGCCCCATTTTGCTACCAGTTTTGATTGAAAAGAGAGAAACAGACAGTCTTGTGGTGTAAAGCTGACATTGGATGGACAACATAAACCCGGGTGTAGTAGTAGGATTGAGAGTCATTGTATGAAGGTGGTGTGTCAATCAATATGGCAGGGTTTTGCTGAGGTGGAGAAAAGCTGGGCTGGATTTATCTGGTCACTCTTTCATTTCACAATGTTTGTTCATCGATGCCCAAAGAAAAATCTAAACAAAATATGATACTGATGGGAAAACAGATTTCTTTGGAGACTCACAGTGGAAAATACACAGAATAGAGAATGGTATATACTTGATCTGTTTGGATGCCCTATTTTGTGGAGTCACCTGACATGTCAGTCGGCGGTAGTGGGGCTCTATTAAAAAAGGACCTTTATGGATGGATGAACAAGAACCCTCCAATCAGTAGGCTCCCTCCAGCTGAACCCAGCTCCATGTAGCTGTGAAATTCCCTCTGTACCGCTGACCTTAATGTTGCACGGGATAATGGCATGCAAGTCCCAGGGGAGGAAAATAGTAGAAAGCCTGTGTTTCTTCTGTGTGTGTGTTTGTGGAGGCATGTGATGTATATCACATCCCTAGCAGAATTTGTGGTGTGCATGCGTCCACAGTAAACCCATGAGTCCAGAGTCAATGTGTTTCTCAACACCTAAAATACCTTCCTTGTATGGATTCTTGCAAAACTGGTTGTGGCTCCCCCAAAAATAAAATTTAAAAACCTGGTACAAATTCAATTCAACTGTATTGATTTTTTTTCTTGACATATCAAGCAGTGCAGAGCTATTGAAAAAGGAGTCACACACACCCACACGAAGGAGCTGCTTTGTAATACCACAGTCCTGCACACAGCTTGGTGAGCAGCTCCAGTGGAAGCAGCTGGGAGGCAGGTACCATGCACAAGGGCACCTTGACACCTTTGACTGATGCAGTTTACCAATAAATCTGGCAAAAATGGACCTGTGTTTACGTATTGCCCAGTCAAATGGTCTCACTTTGATATCAAGACATTCCTCCATGTCCACAATTAGAGAAATCAGGCATTATGGATGGATGGATGTTTCTGTTTTTTTATTTTGAACATCTGTCATTACGTACTGTCCTAAGGTACAGGCTACAAACTAAGCCCTTCATGAGATTAAATTATTGTTATTTCAAATATAGGGATGTTATTATTACTTTTACAGCTTCATTATTAATGTAGTGATCACATTGAAGTCAGACGTAGTTTTTTAAAAGTGAACTAGTAATGTTCTAGTAGTATTTTGTTCTGGGATATAAACATTCATGGGCAGTATAAAGGATGCAGCATTGTCTTCCACCCCCTAGCTGCCCTCCCATCATCCACAACTTCAGACTTCAGCAGGAACAACTGTCACAAACATGCCCTCTTTATGCAGCCGGCGCAGACACGTCTGTCATTTGATATTTGGCTCACGCTAAGCAGAGGAACAGCTGCAGGGGTACAGGAAACAGAGAACAGGGGAGACAGTAGCTGTGTGAGTTGTTTTTGACGGCTCCTCCTGTTGTACGAGTATCTGTCCCTTTAGGGTTTCAGTTCTTTCTTTTCCTGCAGCCCAAAACTCTTTTGCTACACCAAATGCAAATCAACTTGTTGTACATTCATAGGAACATTGTTGAAAGGGTAAAAATTTGAAGTCAGTCCAGTGAGCTTTCCTGCATCATGTGTATGCGTTTGTTGAAGAATTCTGTTAACTTTTGGAAATGATTATGGTTTGTTTGGAGTGTAAATAAAAATGAAATGCAGTGGAAATGTGCTGCCAATCTTTTATTATTTCAGAAATTTAAAAGGATTTTGCAAAGTCAAGTCAGTTTTGCAAATGTGCTAATTCCTTGAGGGCAAACCTTATTATGACAAAATGTCCAAACACTCACAATTCCCACTTCATCTTCCAAGAGTCCTTTAGCAGCTTTGAGCTACTGTAATCCCTGCCAGAGAAACAGACCGTTGCCCGGGCAACCTCAGTCCCGCCGCCATGGCAGCTGTAACTGTGGTGAGAAGACATGTAGTGCCAGGGTGGACAGGTGTTGCTGGGGTCTTCAAGATCACTTTAGGTCTCTCAGCCCTGCCTCCAATGTCGTTACACATGTGGAGCAGCGCTAACAAGCTGCTCACACACAAACACACTCAACACGCCGCTCCCCTATACTGTTATCCGAACAAGACCCGAGACTGCTGAGTTACACTAATGTTCTGTGTCATGCTCATGTTGAACTAGACGAGCACATCGTTCTCTTGCCAGCTTGCAGCAGGAGGTCCATGCCACATGGCAGCATATCTTTTTCTTTTTTTTTGGTCAGACAAATATACTGTAAGTATGAGAAATTCTGACTCATCCTAAATGACACGTGGTGACCTGCTGTAGGGCAGAGTAATGGAACAGTGCACAAAAAGTCAAACAAGCTCTCATTACCTTTTATCTAGGCAGAACATGGAGGTTGCCACTGAAATTGGTCCTAGAAAATTGTAAGGGGAAATATAATGTGTGCTGGTGGAAAGCAATAGCTGAGAGAGTGTCGATTTAATAGCAAGAGTGTGTGGAAACCATGAAGGAAAGATAGTTCTGTTACTGAGTCAGTGTGGTGAGGCTCAAAATGTCTATTTCAGGGCTTGCTTTAAGTAGGGTGAGTCACCAGGCCTTTGGAGCACTAGAGACTGCATGTGTGTGTGTGTGTGTGTATGTATTTTTATGTGATACCACTGAATTTCTCTCACTCTCCCTCTATCTCCGTCACACACACGCGCAAACCCACACACGTGCCTGCCCGGAGGGTGCAGGTCTGTGACAGGTTAGGCGTTTTGGGTGTGGGCCATCCTCTCTCTGTCGTTCCCTCAGTTTCTAGCAGCGAGCTGGCCCTCGCGCAGGGACAGACAGCGACTTCAATCTGTTTGGTAAATACTGAGATAAGTAAGGCCCACCCATCACCATGGCAGAAAATAGCCCAGGCCAGACCTCCGAGCGCAAAGATAGCATGCTAGCATGGAGAGAATATACCTTCCGAAGAGAAGACTGTGAACATAAATGAGCTATTTTAAGATATTAGAGGAAGGAAGTCAGAGTAAAAGACAGACAATGGAGCAAGAGAAATGGACTGAGGCAGAGGGAGAAAAGCAAATGAGGGATGGAAAATGCCTCCTGCTGCCAGTAAAATGTCAATGGAACCCTGGGGATGCATTGATTAACCTCTCTACTCCTAATCTGTCTTCATCTCCCCCACCTCTCACTGAAGGCAAACACACAGCTTGGTGGTATACAGATGGACAAACTAGCCAGCTTTATATAATCATGCCACAGAGTGGTTGAGTGGGCAAGGCCATCGCAGCTATTTTCAATTGAAGATTAAAAGTGTTATTAAACTGTGACCAATGACAGATCTCTCTTTTCTCTGTCAGATTTTCAGACTTTTTTTTACCCCTTTATGTCTCTCAGCGCTGGCGATATTTGTGGCAAGAGGCATTTTCAGGTTGTGCATCCCGTTCTTTTGAACACAAAAGTTCAGAAACGCCCTGAGGGAGTTTCTTCAAATTTGGCACAAACGTCCACTTGGACTCAAGGATGAACTGATTAGTTTGATTGCTGTGACCTCACAAAACTCAAAATACTGAAATTGAAAATCATAATTTCACAGAGCCCAAGGGGATGTCATCAAATTGCTTTTTTTGTCTGGTTGTCAAAAGTCCCAAACTCAAAAATATTCAATTTACTATAATGTAAGATGGGAAAAACCTGTAAATCTTTACATTGGAGAAGCTGGAATTGACAATGTAATCAATTGCTTGACTAATCATTTTAGCTTTAATCAATCCTCTTACATAAAGAAATCTATAGGACATAATTTAAAGTACAATCATTACTAGTCTACACAGAATGTAGGTGTCACGTAACAATAAGAGAGATCATATTCACATGTTATTGCACTGTGCAAAGTATGAATTGACTGATGCAGTTAAATCTGCTTTGGATTCGATATTCCATTGTTGAAAATCTGCAATTCTTATTACATTATAAAGGTTCTTGTGCAGAATTTTGTTGTGCACCAAAGTAGCAAGTGCCAACCATCTCCCTGTTTTCTCTTCTCTCTCTGGCAGTTTGCTCCCAGTTCTCCAAAGGTGTGTATGCCATCATTGGCCTGTATGACAGGAAGACAGTCAACATGCTCATGTCCTTCTGTGGAGCGCTGCACGTCTGCTTTGTCACGCCGTCCTTCCCCATCGAGACGGCCAACCAGTTTGTCATCCAGCTGAGGCCTGAGCTCCAGGACGCTCTGGTGGGAGTGATCGACCACTACGGATGGACCAAGTTTGTCTACATGTACAGTTCTGACTCAGGTAGGAAACTCAGAACTTATTCACCCTTTATTTGATTTCACATCATACCATATATTTGGCACTGTGGAAGTATTGGAATGAAAACGAGCAGACGGAGAGTGCGAGGCTCTGAACTTTACTTCCAACAAACAAATGTCAAAAACATCAACCGCTAACTGTCCTTCTACTTCTTCTCTCCCCTCGTCCTCACTCTGAGGTGAGATCACCCCCTAGTGTCCACCACAGCACTATCATTTTAGTGGACACCTTTATGTTTGATAATGTCCTTTAAGCTTTGCTACGTCATTATAAAGAAATGTGACAATGGAGTGGGCTAATTTTACCCACTCTTAATATTAGCTTAATATTAGTAAGCTAATATTACATGCAGAAGTTTTCAATTCATTATTTCTTAGAAAAATATATTCATCTTAAATCTTAAATAATATCTCATTCACCTTTGAATACCAGCATTTTAAGTTTCACAATGGGTTTTCTTTCAAAAGAGCAGCTTCATGCATGCACATGAAGACAGTCAGGCACAACCAGTTGTTAAACCAACCACCATTAGCCGTCTTCATATTGCCATGGCGACAGCAATGGGGTCAGGCGTAGCCATTGTTCAGAAATGAGCAGCTATCAGAACATTTATTTTAGACCACCATCCATCTACAGACAGAGAACACAGAAAGGAAGCACTGACCTGCACTGAATAGCAGATAAATCACACAATAGAACAAAAGATTAAGCTTTTCATAGAGCAGTCCTCAGCAGTAACCCGTGTTGCAACAGTACCTTTGTCAGTGGCATGCCATAAGAAAAAAGAAAAGAAAATACAACTCAACACAACACAGGAAGTGCAGTAGCGTTCAATTTTAACATCTTAATGGCAGTCTTGCAGAGGCAGACAGAAATAAAGCAGCACACCTGTCAGCCTCCTGCTTCCTCCTCTTCCTCTCCTCTCTACCCAATCAGCTAAACCCCTCCCATAATGCCACGCCATCTGTCCCAGGTGTTGTGGGTTTTGGAGCATGACTATGAAGGGTATATTTTGCGTGTGTGTGCCCAAAAAGGTTTACACATGTGTGCGCACTTTGCTCATGTAAATTTGCATACATGCAGTATGAGGGCTTATTGCAACTTTAATCTGCTCATGTTTTCGCCTTGTGTGAAAGACGTACGCAGGCTTACGTCAGCTTTAAAAGATAGATGCCATCATGTCACTCTGCAAAGCACACTATCGAGCAGTGACGGGAGATTTCACGGTGATCTCTAGCCCCATTGATGCGTGATGGCCGTAGCGCCACACGTCCTACAGATTTCTTTTATCTTCCGTGATCCCTTCATTATATACCCGCAAACTGTTGGGTGGTCTATGTTTGCATGTGTGTGTATGCAGGGTCACCCCTGTGTGATTGAGTGGTGGGATGGAGCCAGTGGAATCCGGATCAGAAGTCCTCTGTTGCCTGGATACTACGCTGTAGTCACCCTTCCTACGGGGGTTATTTTAAGCCTTTAAGAAAAATAATATTGTTGTGAGGGATTTGTCTGGTGTGTGTGTGTGTGCGTGCGTACGTGTGCTTCTCCAAATATTCTATCAAAGTATCTGATTCTTATCTTATCTTCTATTCTCTTTTATCTAGAACTTCTTAATAATATTGGCCAAACGTTCTCTCATTTCTACATATTCATATTAGATATCTATTTAAATTTCAGAATTTTTAATCCATTATCTGAAGTGGTCAAGGATGTTATACATGTAACATTTGCATTGCCACTATGCCTCCTCCCCCCTTTTTTTTAAACTAACATCTGTTTTGCTGTCTTACCGTGCAGCATCCACTTATAAAAGTGCCTCTCGCTTTTATTTTCTGAAGCCAAGAATGGGAAAACACATTTGATAGCCCATTAAACCTATCATAAACAATATTCAGGAAATGGTTTTCCCGAAGTGTTATTTTCTTTACTCTCGATTGCCTGGTGCCCAAGTCTCCATGTATTGCCTCTGGCCAGAAGGATGCTTATGACAGCCAGATTCCATTATGATATTATTCTCTTCCAAGGATGCTTTTGGAGGAGCATTTTTACCTTGGCTGGTCCCATGAGCCTCACTGTTAGCCTGGCTTTGATTGATGACACATAGTTAAATTTGAAAAGGCAAAAGGATATTTAGTGCAAACATAGTAAGACAAAAAAAGGGAAGAAAGCAGGGAAGCAATGTAGAAAGATGGAACATATGAAAAGATAAGAAATGTGATAGTCCAGCCATATAGATTATACATTATAGGAAAGTACTGTAAGACTGCATTGTAGTAGTACTGTAAGTAAGTACCTGTAATACATTACAGTATAGAACATTCTCAACACAAAGCGATAATGAAATTCAAGCACTAATTTTAGCCCATCTTAACTGCTTCCCAGCTGTGTGCTCAAGTGCTGGAACAGAATGTACATGAAGCAGAACCAGATTAATAAATAAATAAACCCATAAAGACGTTAGGAAGAAGTAAGATGCATTACAAAGAAGGAAGAGCATAAAAAGATGTTTAAAAAGTGAACTGCTGCAGTGGGACAGAGCCTCCTGGTCCATGGTGCTGTCCAGGGTGCTGAAACCTGACTCTATTCAAAGGCTGTTGTCTGTCTATTCACGGCAATGATTAACTGTCTCCTGTGTTTCCATGCCTGTCATCAGTTTCACAGCTACTATTTTGACAGCACCAACGACTACAATCATTCACTCATGAGCAACAGTGAATGCAAAGAGACACATAAAAGGTGCCAAACGTGTACATGTACCTTTCCAGTTGTACTTTCTCACGGGTGCCTGATGTATTTACGTGTCCTGTATTGTGGTCATACGTGGAGGTGCAAAACCATCCATCTTTTCATTTCTTAATGACCTGGTGTCAAATAGGAAGCATGACTTGCCTGGAGAGCAGCTGGTGTGCATTGTAATAAGGCCATACAATCAGAGGCTCTGACTGCATTTCTCATTCTTCTCTTGACAGAGTCTGTGTTGTTGTTGTTGTTGTTGTTGTTGTTGTTGTTGTTGTTGTTGTTGTTGTTGTTGTTGTTGTTGTTGTTGTTGTTGTTGTTGTTGTTGTTGTT